>CAIGRB010132040.1:56235-74338 GCA_903798255.1 Fraxinus quadrangulata
TCTAACTAAGAAAGTACCTTCCTCGAAATGTTAAAGAAGTCGAGTGTTTTGGATTCTTCAATTTGATGTTTTTCCAAAACTTGGTTGCCGAATCTCAAGATTGATGTGGATGAATCAATCAATGAATTATGTTCTTGGATATCTCTAATGATGTGAAAGTGTCTTTCAATTGAAGCACAATGAAGCAACCACCAATTTTCGTGCAATGGATTGGATATTTATATGAGAGAGTGGTTGGGTTGAATGAGTCGAAAAAATATGTTTAAAAACACAAATTAGGATTTTTCGGATCCACATGTCGCTCGAGCGATACGCTAGCGACAGGCGAGCCACACACTGTCGCTCGAGCGAGAGCTCAACAATAGGCGGGCAACATGCATTCTATTTCTGTCGGTCAAGCAGTGTCCAGACAATAGGCTAGTGAAAATGCGGCATCGTGTTTCTCCACTTGTCATGCTGAATCCTAGACCTCATAACCCAATTTATACAAATTGCACCCTAGGTCCTTGACTTTTACAACATGTTACAATCAGTCTTTTTATCCACAAAATCGCCAATACTAAAAACCTAACAATGATGAACTCATGGTTATTTTTAAAAATAGCATGTGTAAGGCAATGAAAAATGATGGTAGTTGTATCCTACATGGCAGTAGGTCTAGTGATAAATGCTATTTGTTTGAATCTGGTACTGCATATATACATCTAATGCTAACTGTATAGACCTATGGCACAAATGGTTGGGACATCTGAACTATACAAATCTTGTCAACATCTGAACTATACAAATCTTGTCAATCTCACTAAAATTAATACTGTAAGAAAAATCTCTAAGCTTACAGAAAGACCTAAAGGTATGTGTCGTTCATGCCGAAAAGGTAAGCAGACTATAACATTTCATAGACAATGTCAGTTTCTTACTACCTTTCACTCTCTTGAATTACTCCATATGGATTTAGTAGGGCCAATTTAAACTGAAAGTCTTGGTGGTAAAAGACATATCTTTGTTATAGTTGATAATTTCTTTAGGTACACTTGGTAGACTTTTTAAGAGAGAAATCTGATTTTCTGAAAGATTAACATTCTTATATCAAAAGTTCACCACTGAAAAACACATTGAGGGGACTGATATTGTAAGAATTAGGAGTGGTCATTGTAAGGAATTTAAAAATGTTAACTTTCCTTGATTTTATCAAGAATATCATATTCTCATGAGTTTTCTGCTCCTAAAACCCCTGAGCAAAATGGAGTGGGGAAAAATATGTCTTCATAAGAGATGACTAGGGTGATGTGAACAGTAAAAAAATCCTCGTTAAATTATGGGCTGAAGTTGTAAACAATGCTCACTATATTTTAAACCGTGAATCCTTCGGAATTGGTATCTCTCAAACACCTTTTGAAATCTAGGAAGGTAAGAAACCAAATCTCAAGTATTTTCATACTTTTGGTAGCAGGTGTTATGTGTTAAATGATAGGGAACATTTGGAAAATTTTGAGCCTAAGAGTGATGAAGGAGTGTTCATTAGGTATTCAAAAACTAGTCAAGCTTATAAAGTTTATAACATGAGGACTCAAACTATTGTTGAATCCATAAATATTAAAATTGACGATGCTGATGATTACTCTTCTTATTCGTAAGAAGCTAAGTTTCATAATCTGGAAGAACAAATTGAAGAAGATCAGAATATTCAAGAAAACTGTATTGCATATTCACGGAGTAACAGTCAGACGAAATTGCCGATAACAATTTCTGAAAATCATGCTCCCGTCACTAGAGGTGTTGACCCACCAGAGAAAGACAATGAACAACAAAACAAAAGACAGTCTCCTACTGGATCCAAAAGGCTCATCCACTAGAGAACATTCTTTTAGACCTTGATATGAAATAATGACTAGAGGGAAACTTGCCACAGAACTCAAGAATGTGTATTACAAGTCAGTTATTGAACCCAAAAATGCGATTAAAGTACATGGTGATGAATATTGGTTACTAGAAATATAGGAAGAATTGGCTCAATTTGAGTGAACTAATGTATGAGAGATAGTACATCGGCCAATTGATACAAACATGATTGTAACAAAGTGATCTTTATCCCACAAGCTAAGATATTCATATGCTGATTGGGAAGAAAACATGGTTGATGCGAAAAATACATTTGAAGGTTACTTCTACATGAATAATAATTTTATATTGTGGCTAAGTAAGAAGCAAAACTCTATATCATTATCTACCGTAAAAGGTGAGTACATTGTTGTAGGTACTTGTTGCACATAGCTACTCTGGATGAAGCAGATGCTAGTGACTATGGTATTAATCAAGATTCTATTACCATGTGCTGCCATAATAAATATCGCTAAGAATTTTGTTCAATATTTTGGAACTAAGCATATTGTTATTCGACATCATTTCATTAGAGACTTAGTTGAAAGAAATATTATTTTCATAAAACATATTTATATTGAACGACAACTGGTTGATTTACTCTCCGAGGCTTTAGTTACTATCAGATTTGAAACTTTATAAAAAGTCATTGGCATTGCATATACCTTAAAAGCCAGTTCGATGTACATTGTTTGATTTTTTATGTTCTTTTTGTCTGCATGTATTTTGCATTTATATGAAAAACAAAAAAATTAAAAAATATAAAAGGAAAAATTGGGACTTTTCTTACAAATGTCACAAGATATAAATTTCTGATTGGTTTGTAGTTATTGAGATGAAATTGAAATATCCAATCAGTGTAGTATGGTCACTTTCACTTATGGTAAATTATTGTCAGATAAGTACATCATTAGGACATTGTGACTATTTACTGACTAGGTTGTCATCTTAAGGTGACAAGTGCTCGAGTGTAGACCAATGGTTAGTATCTGTCTCTCTGCTCTGCAATATGATATTGTGCAAATAGACTGGTTCATTGGAGAATAGCACTACCACCATGGGTGTGTGAAGCTGTCTTTGAGAATGAACATAAGTCATGAGAAAAGGGCAATCCTATGGCTGTGTGAAAGTCAACTCCATCAATTAAAAATAATGAATTAAAAGAAATTTGAAAAAAGTCAACACACGAGCAATCAAAAGAATATTGAAAAAAATTATATACGTGCTCAAGCTTGGCATACACATATTTTTATTTGCAAAGACAAGTTCAGATGATTGTTGATTCAAAATACACTTCTACATGAAGTTACTGCAAGTGACAATTGTGGTTAGGACATGGTGTATGATTGATTAGTCTAGACGGTCCTATCACACACTCATGTTTCAATCTAAGAAAGCAATTGAATTAATTGTGAGCAAATATCTGAATGGAGATTTCTTACGTTATCTTCAGAATTTTAAGATAATTGTGGAGGTTGATTCAATTTTCGTATTTTTGTGTGATGGCTTTTCGTAGATTTTCTGATCAACAGTTTAAATTTGGTAGTAAATTCTAGTATCCACTGCAAAAAATTTAATTGAGGAAAAATGTTTAGAAACCAAATCTAAGTCGAATATGAAGGGTCAGTTCAGCCTACATGCCAAGAAGTCCAATAATTGGCTTGATCTATCTTCTGACTCTAACTACTTGATCAAACTTTTTACTTCCTAATTTTTGATGACGTGCTTTCAATTTAAAAATGAGGGTGTGGTAGATTTTAATGACAAAAACATGAGTTTTAGAATGCTTGAGTTAGGCGGAGCTGTGTGTTACACGTGAGAACTAATCTGAGACGGAATAGTTCATGTACTTTATTTTGCAAACACTCTACACACACTCACAAAAGTGACATTACAAATTTAAAAGATGTTTTTGAAATGAAGCTAAGCTAAAGGAGGAGATTGTAAGTAAAATATATTTTTTATTTTTGCTCATTACTTATTTATTAGCTTACTTAAATTAGAATAATTTTTAAATATCAAAACATGTGCCAAAAATGTGATCATCAGGTGCAATCCAAACAGGTTAGCCAGTGAGTCACGACTCACTAGATGGGTACAGGTTCAATTGAGTTCTTGGCTGCGGATTTTAGGGTTTCAATGCTCTAAACGAGATGCAATATTTACCTTCCATATAGAGAAATATATATTTACCATCTTGAATGTGGTGTGATTGGTCAAATAATCAAAATAAGGAAAGATTGATTTAACAAATCAAAACTTTCCTTAAGTATTATTTATCATATCAAACAAATGATATATTATTCTTACAATATAAAACTGTCATAATTTAGATGAAAATTTTTTGTGCCTTGAAAGAGTCTTTATATAAGTAAATAACATCATTAAGAGACAGACTGGTGCTTTTGAGAAAATTTGTCTTCACCTGGTGAACCTGCAGCAAGTTCTCACCATCTCTAGTGAGTTCAGCCCGACGTAATGTTCCAATGAAGTATCTCAAAGTAAAAATCATGATTTTCAACTGTAATTAAAGAGAACACATTAGAGCGTGAATGATATAATCCTACTCAAAGATCAAGCTACTTGACGTGAGTTAAGTTGGTGAATCTTAATCCAAGTATTGGTTGTGATCGAATACAATTGTGAATTGGCGATAAAGTCAGGACCAAAGGGTTTAATTCCACTTCTTCAACAAGTCAAAAGAATAAGAAAATGAGGAAGTTTTTTTATTTGCTTTTTGATTGTTTTTGTTAATTTTGCAAAATTAAAAAATCAAAACTATTGTATTTTTTATTATTTGATAGTGGGTTATTTTACTCATGGGATGGGTAAAATAGATGTTTCCCTTAGAGGTTTACCACGTTATATCTGGTGTTCACTCTTTTTTATTTCCGTATTTGATTAATTCTCGTAGAAAACTAGTTTGTTAACTTAATTTAGTCATAACTAAGTGTGAAACTGCCTGTAGGAAATTCTGACTGATAGACGAAATTTGCTTGAAACAAATAATTGAGACAAATTGTTAAATTAACTAGATTTTAGTATTTGCAACAACCATATCAAATAAATCTTAGTATTTACACTTGATATTAGAGCGGGTTCTCTTTTAAAAAGTGTGATCTATATAAAATCTAGTAATGGACGAATCACCTTTTAGACCTTTTGTCTTAGCCAGACAAACTATGCATATTGGAATACTAGGATGCAGGTTTATATCCAATCTTTCGATTAAAAAGCTTGAAAACTCTATCATATATAGATATAAAAAAATTCGCTACGATTGAAAATGAGAATGAACGGGAGAAAATGACTGAAGAGTAGAGTACTACTGATTTTAGCAATGCTAGTTATAATTCTAAATCATTAATACATTTTTCTCTTTTATAGATTCTAACAAGTTTCACTTCATTTTTACATGCAAGGTAGCCAAGGAAGCATGGGACATTTTACAAGTTGCAAATGAAGGAACTTCCATTGTGAAGTCCTCAAAACTCCAAATGCTCATCCTTGAATTTGAACAATTGACTATGAGAGATGATGAACAATTTAAGGACTTCTACGTCAAGCTAAGCGATATTACCAACTCAGTGTCTGCTTCGAGAAAGAAGTATTCTAAAAGCAAAGTGTGAAGAATTCTTAGATCACTAACTAATAGATTCCAAAGTGACTATCATCGAGGAGAGTAAAAACATCGAAAGCATAATGTGAACAAGTTGGTTGGGTTCTTAATGACATATGAATTACATCTCCATAAAAGAGAGAACGAAAAAGGATCCGAAGTTGCCTTCAAAGACAAAAAGATGTTGAAAATGAGGAAATTGAAACCGAAACTAATGGAGATATGACCATGCTTAATAAATAGTTTAAAATTTTTTTGAAGAATAATCAAACCTCAACCAGCACAAAGAAAAAATTCTTTAACAATTCAAGGAAAAATCCACCTACATTTATGGAGAGAACTAAAAATCCTATCCAATGCCATGAATGTGAGAAATATGGACACATAGCATCTGAATGTGATAACACGCTGAAGAAGTCTTGTTCCAAGAAAGCAATGAAATATCTCATGGAGTGAAGATGAAGACAAAAAATAAAACTCAGACAAGGAGAACAGTTCGACGATAATCAGGTAACCTCGTTTACTGTCAAACTACAGTTTGATTTTAACTTACTACAATTGTTTCCTATAAGTACGAAATCACTGTTCAAAGACATAGTTGGAGGATATGTACTGAATGCACCATCCTTAAGAAAATTTGGAAATTAAATAAGAAAATAATATGACCCTTCATGCAATAATTGAGTCCATTGAAAAAGAAAGAGTCATGGTTGGTACTGAAAATGAAACTCTATCCAAACTCTTAAAGGAGAAGAAGAATCACCCTCAAAATTAAAAAGGTAAGACACATCACACTATTAGATGTATTTTTTGTCGTAAGTATGGACACGATTTACTTCACTGTTTATCTCCCAAGAAATAACAGGCTACAAAAAGGGTTAACTTGCATGTTGTTACTTTAAAACATAATTCTATTACTAGAACGAGGCAAGTATGGGTAAGAAAAGTTATCTTAGTTGCTATGTAGTCAATATAGTATATAAATCTATTGAACCCAGCTCTTAGTACTTTGACAATGCCTGCTCTAAATGCATGACTGCTAATTGTTCAATACTAACTAACTATAAAAGTCATAGAGGTGGTCTAGTTACTTTAGAATAATATTTTATTTGTTGCTGACTTAAAAGCTAACCTGGTTAGTATAGGTCAACTATGTAATGATTAACTCATGGTAATGTTTACTAAAAGCGCATGTAAGATAATGAAAAATGATGGTAGTTATGTCCTACGTGATGCTGGGTCAAGTGATAAGTGTTATCTACTTGAATCTAAAGTTACATGCCATGTTTCAAAAGATAACTTGACATATCTGTAGCACAAATGCTTGGGACACCTAAATTATGGTGATCTGGTCAGACTTACTAAACTTGATGTAGTAAGAAGAGTTCCAAAGCTTACCAACAAATCTGAATGTGTGTGCATGCGAGAAAGGTAAACAAACTAGAAATTTTCATAAACAAGGTTTGCTTCATACTACCTCTCACTATCATGAATTGCTATATATTGATTTCATGGGGCCAATTCAAACTGAAAATCTCGGTGATAAGATGTATATCTATGTGGTTGTTGATGATTTCTCGAGGTTCACTTTGGTAGAATTCTTAAGGAAAAATTGAGATGTCTTTGAAAGATTTACATTCTCATATCAAAAATTGATTATTAAAAAATGCGTGGAGGAGACTAAAATTGTATGAATTAGGAGTGATCATGATAATAAGTTTGAGAATGCTAGCTTTTCTAATATTTGTGAAAAGTATGGTATTATTCATAAATTTCTGCTCCTAAAACCCCTGAATAGAATGGTGTTGTTGATATGAAGAATAGGTCTTACAGGAAATGGTTAAGGTAATGTTGAATAGTAAGAAATGCTCTATAAAATTGTGGGTTGAAGCTGTAAATACTGCTTGCTATATTTTAAATAGTGTATCATTGAGAACTAGTACCTTAAAAACACCTTATGAAATCTGGAAAGATAGAAAACCAAGTCACAAAATAATTTCATACTTTTGAAAGCAAGTGTTATGTGTCAATGATATGGAACATTGGGAAAATTTGACCTTAAAAAAGTGATAAAGAAGTGTTCATTGGCTATGTAGAAAATCTTTGGGCTTATAGAGTATATAACATGAGGACTCAAACTATTATTGAATCCATAAATGTTAAAATTAATGATACTGATGATTACTCTTTTTATTCACAGGAACCTAAGATTCAAAACTTGGAGGAATAAGTTGAAACTACTCAGAATACTCGGGAAAATTGTGATGCAGATGCTAAAGAATTATAGTCAGATTGACCCTCTTGTACCCAGTTCTGGCGATTCTTAACTAGCCACTGCAGGTGGTGACACACCAGAAGAAGATATTGAACTGCATGAAAGAATGCAACATCTTACTTGGATTCAGAAATCACACCATTTGCATAATAAACTTTCTGATCTTGGAGATGGAATGGTGACTAGATGGAGACTTGCCACCAAACTCAGGAATGTATACTACACATCACATATTGAACCTAAAAACGTGATTGAAGCACTTGGTGATGAATCATGGGTGTTAGCTATGTAGGAAGAATTAGCTCAATCTGAGCAAAATAGTGTATAAAGCTAGTACCACGGTCAACAGATACAAACGTTGTTAGAACCAAATGGATCTTCAAGAACAAATCAGATGAGCATGGCAACATTGTTAGAAACAAGGCTCAACTATTTAAACAAGGTTACACCCAAATTGAAGGAGTGGACTTTGAAGAGAAATTCGCTTCTATGTCAAACATGAATATATTAGACTAATATTGTCTATTGCATGTCAATAGGGATTCAAACTTTATCACATGGATGTCAATAGTGCATTTTAAAATAGAATTTTAGATGAAGAAGCCTATATTGAGCAACTAAAAGGATTTATTGGTCTATATCTTCCTGACTACGAGTTCAAGCTTTAAAATGCATTGTATGTGCTAAAACAAGCTTTCCAACTTTGGTATGAAAGACTTACTATGTTTCTACTTAAGAAGGAATATAGAGCTAATAAAATATTGTTTATCAGACAACTCAAGTTAAGATTTATTGTGGCTCAATGATCACATAGTGTTTGGATCTACATCTGAAACAAAATCCAGTGAGCTTGTTAATCTTATGAAAAATGAGTTTGAAATGAGTATGGTGGGTGAACTAAAATATTTCTGGGGTTTGTAGGTTAAACATGTTGATGCAGCGATCTTCATTTCACAGGCTAAGTATGCGAAGAATCTCGTAAGAAAATTTTATCTAGAAAATACCAAGTCAATCGGACTCCCATGGCTATGTCCTTAAAGATCTGTAGAGATGACCATGGCAAGAACGTCGATCCCACTATATACAAGAGCATGATTTTACTGCTTGATGTATTTGACTGCAAGCCTTCTTACATAGCCTTCAACGTTGGAGTCTATTCATGACATCAAGCCAAACCAAAGGAATCTCACTTAGTAGTTGTTAAATGAGTCATTAGACACGTCAATAGCATATCTAGTTTTGGTTTATGATATACTAAAGATTCTAACTCCCGTATTGCAGGATATACAGATGCTAATTGGACAAGAAACGTGGATAACAGTAAAGCACATTTGGAGGCTGTTTCTACATGGGTAATAATCTTATCTCTTTACTAAGAAATAAAACTTTATTTCTTTGTCTTCTGTAGAAGTTAAGTACATCACTATCAATAGTTGTTGTACACAGCTACTATAGATGAAGTAGAAGCTTAGTGATTATGGTATTGAACAAAACTCTACCATGTTCTATGATAATGCTAATGTTATAAACATCTCTAAGAATCATGTTCAGTATTCTAAGACTAAGCATGTTGATATTCGACATCACTTCATTAGAGACTTAGTGAAAAGGAATATAATTGTCCTATAACACATTCACACTGAAGGATAACTCGCTGATTTACTCACTAAGGTTTTAGATACTGTCAGATTTGATAAAAAGTCGTGGGCATATGCATGATGCTTTAAACCTTTTTAATGTACATGTATTTTTAATGTTTTATTTAGTGTTTTCACTTTGTTTGCATGTGTGTTGCTTTTATTTATATAAAAAAAAAATTGAAAAGGATAAAAAGAAAAATTAGGACTTTTCTTGCAAATGTCACAAGATATGAATTTCTGATTGATTTGTAATTGTTGAGATGAACTTGGATTCTCCTATCAATGTGGTTTGCTCACTATAATTTATTGTAAATTATTAAATACACCTATTAGGACATTGTGACCACTTCAATTGTGACCATTTATTGACTAGGTTGTCATCTTAAGGTAACAAGTGTTTGAGTTTAGACTAATGGTCACAATGTGATGGTGTAAACAAACAAGTTCATTGGAGGAAAGGGCTACTACTATTGGTGTGTGAAACCATCTTTGATAATGAACATAAGTCATGAGAAAAGGGCTACCCCTATGGCTGTGTGAAAGTCAACTTCGTGAATTGAAGAGACTGTGCTTTAAAAGAAAAATGAAAAGAGTCGACACAATGAGCATTCAAAAGAATATTAAAAATATTATGTACTTGCTCAATCCTGGCACACATATATTTTTATATCTACATAGACAATTTTAGATGATGGCGGTTTAAAATGCACATTTGCATTGAGTTACAGCAAGTGTCAATTTTGGTCAGGACATTATTCATAATTGATTAGACTAATGGTCAAATCACATGCTTACATTTTAATCTGATAAATTAATTGAATTTAATTGTGAACAAATATCTGATTGAAAACTTCATGATTAATCTTCATAATTGTGAACCGATTATGAAATTGATTTGATTGTGACATTTGACATGTGTGGGATTTCTCATAGATTTTCTGATCAACAGTCCAAATTGGGCTGTAAACCCTAGTGTCCACTGTAAAAGAGATAATTGAGCGAAAATGTTGAAAAACAAAATCTAGGTCGATTATGTGGTGTCAATTCAACCTTATTTGGTGTTACCAATTAAGAAATTGCTCATTACATTTGATCTAGAATTTTTGTAGTTTCAAGTTATTTTCACAGATTATAAATGGTAGGTATACGTAAGGGGGGAGACTGATTACCTAAAGAACTAACCAATTCCACTCCTGCAGCACCGAAGGAACAAGATTCTAACCTCCATCAAGTTAGCCTAAAGCAACTGCTGCAACTGTTACTGCTCCTACTAAGAAGTCCAAGAAATCTGCCTCTTGATTGGTTCTGTCATCCTAACCTCTAACTATCTGATCTAACTATTTGATGATTTTGTATAACTTGATATAAATCCTAACTATTTGGTTCACACACCTTGATGACTGTATAACTTGATACACTTATAGCTGGTTGATGTGTTCCCTCCCCATCTTGATAGAGGGCTTTTAATTTAAAAAAAGTAGTAGGTTTTGAAGATGATGGATGAAAAACATGAAATTAATATGTAGTATGTAGGCCAGATTGAAATTTTTTAAATTGGATGAACTTTTTCAGTTTGCAGTATTGATATATTGTTCTATGTCATTGGTACTTTACTGTATATCTTACTGTTATTATTCCTTACATACTATGTAGAACATTGGTCCCATTCATGATTTTCAGTTCATAGGTTGTGTGAGTTAGGGGAGTTGTGTATTTTAAGTGAGAGTTAGAATTAACTAAGGGGAGTAGCTCATGTGAATAACTTGATCAACACTCAACACACAATAAAAATATGACATTAAAAATCCAAACTTAATTTATAAAATTAAGCTAATTCAAAGGGGAAGATTGTTTTATTTACATACTAATTTTGTTGGATTACATAATATAGACTAATAAAAACATGAAAAATAGGGTGTTGTCTATGTTGGGAATCTACTTAAACATGCGCAGCGGAAAATAAGCAATTTTCAATTCTCATACACGGATCTGCTTTGTATTTAGATAGAAACTGTGATAGAAATAATACATTTGATGATTTCTGCAAACTTCTTTGCTTTTTCTTGAACTCCAACGATCACGATCTGCAATACAAGCTGTCCAATTGTCCAGCCTCCAATGGTGATCCACACAGAGAACAAGAATGACGGCTAGGGTTTCTTTTCTCGTGCTGCAAGAATAATGAAAATAATTCATTCTTTTCTCAAACCCTAGGAACATATTAATATAAGTTCAAGTGGGCTCGGCCCGTCTCTTAAACTTAACCCGATCCAATATTTAATTAATCAAATTAATTAAATCTGGTCCATGAATTAATTAATCCAATCAATTAATTCGGGCCTATTAATAAGTAACCCAATTAATTAATTATCCAACACTTGTCAATTAATTAATTGGTAAATTTCATTCTTCTGGTTCTCTTTTGTGTGTGACCCATTAGGTTCCCAATCACGATGCCTAACGACGTAAATTATTATTTTGATCTGATCAAAATCGATAAATTAAAACACCCCTTTTAATTTATCACTAATTCACATTCGTCGTCCCAGATTGACATCTAGCAATGTGTCAGGGCAATACATGTGATGGGAAATGTCATGTAGTGTGACAAAACCAAACTTGTTCGTTTACCGTGAAACTATAATCCTTTCGTCAATATGATCCGATCAATTATGAGATATGGATATGTGTCAATCTCGTTTATCGATCATATCTTTTATCCTACTGTTAAGTCGATGTAAGTCGAAAACTCTTTTTCGACTTATGAGTTCACATTGGCCAAGGATTTCATTATCAACTTAACTAGATAAAATATAGATCATAATCTCTTACTATCTAAGAGTGACGAATCCTCTATTGATCATTCACAACCTTCATATGATTCTTGACATACCCGAACGATGCCGTATTAGCGACCCTTGGCAGAGCAACATCCAACATCACCAAAGTATGACTATCCTCATATAAGGTACTATGATGACCTCAAGTCAAAGGACCAATTCCACTACCGAACGTTAGAGATTAACCACTAACACTCAGATAGTTATCCATGTGGAATCTCTCAGTGGATCTCCAATGTTTTGTTCTATAACAAAACATCCACGTGTTCATTCAAGTGTCACCACACTTTAGCTTGTGAGATCAGCTACTTACTTCACAAGTAAAAATGACACACGTGATGGTCTATCCGTAATAACGATATCCGTATCTCGTTATTACTTCGACCACGGACGATTTAAGATTCAGTCATATGTAATTTGTATCTCACAATCACAACTCCTTGTGATTAACAAATCATCAAGACTTGAATCTACGGATTCTATTATTTAATTTATTAGAATATAAATTCAATTAAATAATAAATATTGCCATTAAAATATATCGATTATATATATATTTTAAAGTGTTTATATCCCAAGTTGATTGGACATAGGGCATAACACTTATAGTCTAAACAAACAATCAATCCTACCTGACTGGATGGTTCAACAAAATTCTATGGCCGCGGATTTTAGGGTTTCAACAACCAAAGAGGATGCAATTTTTAATTTCTATATTGCAGCTAAAATAGATTTATTTACCTACCTTTCTAAATATTATTTGATATGTTAAATAATTAAAGTTAAGAAAAGATAGGTTTAAATATTAAACTTTCCTTAAGTTTATTTATTACCATATCAAAATAAATCTTATGTAATATGATTATATACTTGCCGTGTTTAATTGTTGATTTTTGGGTAAGGTCAATTCGTGTCCTGTAAATCACTTTACATAGGTAAAGCAGAAAATCAAGGGATGAATTAATTGCTTTTAGTTTGACACAAACCCGTTAGCGACCTTTTGTGTGAAGGACTTTCAGAATCATGCAAGACCGAACAAACTCCAAGCTTCACAGATTATATTAAAAATAAAATGTTCTTCTTTAATCGTATTTGAAAAAAACAAACGAGAGCTTGATCAAACTATTGAAGTAAGTTAGGAATTGTGATTCTTAATTCAACTGGTGGTTACGATCGAGTACAATAGTGAAATGGATAAAGTCAAGGGGTTTTATTCCACTTCCACATCAAGTCAAAAGAAGAAAAAACGAGAGAGTCATTCTTGGATTTCTTTTGATTGTTATTTATTAATTTTGCGAAATTACAAAATTGAGACTTCTATATTTTTTATTGTTTGATTTAGTGGATTGTTTGACCCATGACATGGGGTTTGTAGATGTTTTTTTTTTAGGATTTATCATGTTATATCTGGTGTTCATGTTTTGATATGTTAGTTAATTTTCACAATTAATTATAACCTTAGAACACTGATTTAATCAACACGTTGCAGTTAGAACTGTTGAAAAATTGTTCATAGGATATTCTGATTGCCTGATGTTCATTGTTTAAACTGATTAATTAAAACGGATTTTTAATTTCCTAAGTTTTAGTGTTTACAGTGTGCCTTATTTATTCTTTCGATAGGCGCAATAATTATAATGGTTCTTACTTCTTAAAAAAAAAAAGAAAAAAAAAAGGACACACGGGAATTTGTAAATACCTATTAACTAGACTTAACTCCCTATTGCACGTAATCAATATAAAATCTCCTTTGGCTACAGCGAGTCTGGAAATTTTAAGATGTCAACATAATTTTTTGCTCCGAAACCATGTTTACTTAAAGAAGTGGTGTTATTCATCTAAATCTGATTCCATTGATAGAGATCTAAGCTAATGATAAATACTTGCTAGAGTTTAATTGATCCTTAGAATGGTTCTAATTTCTGAAGGCTACATACTACAACTCAATCGGGATTAGTTTTGGTTGAAATGCAAGATTTTGCATATCTTCAGGTTCTATTTTTCTCAAAATTCATTTCAATCATATATCCCATAAAATAATTTTACACGTAAACTCAAAAAAATTATCTATTTTTTGACCACACATTATTTTAAAAAATCACTATTCCAAAACTTAATTTTTCCCAACCATGGGGTTCAGATGGTATACATATGATTACGAACTTTTATGTACTCTCGTATTTTAGAATGTACTTATAAGATACTTCTGCAAAATTCATTTTAAGGAAATTTGATATGTGTGTAAAGTAATGATCAAATTAGAACTGCAAAATGGATGCAAATGACGCCTCGACCAATAGTATCATAACACATTTTGCACACACTAGCAAACAAAGACTCTGATGGATCATTCTCTAGTGGAAAAAATTCAAAAGTCACCCAAGTTTTAAGTGTGTGTCATATTTCCTAAGGTCCAATTTATGTACAAAATTTGAAGGCATATCAATAAAAAATATTTGGCTGATTTTCATTTACAAGAATGTCGGGACAAATTTTCTTGCCATAAGATTACTATGTTAGGATCTACCGTTCCATTTGGTTACCATCTTAGTTGTCTTCCCATTAAAATTTTGACAAGTTGTTAAATCAATTCTTGCTAGCAAATAGAAAGGCAGCATCACTATAAGTTATAAATTTTTTATTCTTTAATTTTTTTAATATTATCTAATTTAATTTATCAAATATGTCAGTAAACCCTATTTCTCAATTAAGAAATTTCACATGTCAATTAAATATCAAACAGGACTGAAAAGGGATGCAAATGACACCTTGACCAACAATGTAACAACACATTTTACACAGACCAACTAAGACTGTGATAAATCATTTTTGATAGTGAAAAACATTCATCAATGTCGTGTCACATTTTGCTATGGCACAAGTATGCGACACAGTTTTTGGACATATCACTATCAAAATATTTGGCTGATTTTGATTGTTCAAAAATGTTGCCACTTGTTGAGCACATCTAATCTTCAAAAGAATAAATGATTTATTATTTTGATGTTTGAAATGGGGCCACAAATTGGTGTTTTTTATGACGAGAACGTTGTGTAATAAAATGATTGGTTAGTCTCTCAACCTTTTTTTCTAAGTAGTCAAACTTTTATTAATCAGTATGAAATGAGAGCACCATAAGTTCTAAAAATGATCTCTTGAGCAAACTGTCTTGGTTAATAGAGTTAAAAGTTTAAACTACTAATTGTTTTATGTAATATTATTGAGAGAGAAAAGAATGAGTTTGAACTTATTTTTAGAATCCTACTTCGAGAATTTTGAGTTCACTTGAATAAGGTATATCTTTTTTGTTGTGAAAATGGAGATGATACTGGATTAATCAACTTACAATTATTGAAGAAAATAAGAGATTACAGTCAAATATAAAGTAATTGATCACAAAAATACAAGAACAATATAATTTGCAGAATATGGAGATTTCAGTATAATATGAAGAAAGAATACAAAGATTTTTTATTTACAATTTGTCTAACTTCTTACTAAATTATAATTAAGGGCCAACTATGTATAAGGAATAAATAGGGGACGTTCAAACCATAGTAGTAAAGTTGTAGTTAAAGTAAAATACAAGAAAACTTGTCAAAACGCAAAAAATGGGCATGGGCCGAATAACACCGCCACTCGAGCAGGCATTAAGCGACAAGCTAGCCACACCCTGTCCCTTGAGCACTAGGCAGGCGCCAACTTTTTTGCTTTTGGCGCTCGAACGTCTAGCTAGAGCCAAACTAGCGAAAATACGACAAGAAAACCCTCAGTTCCATAATTTCAATATCTTCAAGTTCAACACAAGTTTAAACTCCCAATAGAGTTTTAAAATAAAACTTCAACTAGAATTCGCCAAATAAACTCGAATATGATTCAAAATAGCATTCCAAATATAATTCTTCTTAATGTCCACTTTAATTAGAACTCTTAATTCTTTTCAACAAAGAATTCGGGTCACCCAAATTTCAAAAATATCTACCTTAACACGAATTCCACTGTAATGAACAAAACTTCAAAAAATTATCCACTCGGGGAAAAATTCCACTACAAGGAATAAACTTGAAATATTCAATGAAATTCACGAATGAACTTTTCTATAAAATAAATTTAAACCAGAAATATTCTCCACCTCTACTATCCCAACTAGGGGCAAAAGTGATCTGATGACCCCAAACAAGGCTGAAACAAGCTCTGTAACAGAATTCAAAACTGAATACATCAAAAGAATGATCTTGACTAGAATCAATACCCTTGATTGCATTCAAATCATCAACTAAATCAATAGAAATGTGCCTATGTGGAATCTTATGGCCAAAATGGGTATATCACTAGCAACTAAATACAATGACACTGTCGATAATGATGGTAAGGCGGATTTACCCATAACTTTTAAATTCAACTGAAATGTATTCCATAAATAAGACCCCAAATTAGACTCAAACAGTACAGAATCCAACTCTAAATCCACCTGAGATATGTTGATTGCTCAAATATTCTGTATAATACTTGAAGATATATAAGTGGGATTTTCTATATCCCCTTGAACAAAACACGTACTCATTTACTAACCTTTGGGACTCGACCTTCAACATTATACATATATGCTTTTGAATCAAGAATATTTAAGCAGATAAGATTTCTCTTCAAATCAGAGACATATCTCACTGCATCAAGTGTTCTAATTGTCCCATCAAACATTTTTATTCTAACCCGACCAATACTAATTATCCAACAAGGTGTAATATTATCGATCATAACTACACCTTTTGTAACTTCTTCATACGTTGTAAACAAATCCCAATTGGGAGTCATATGAAAAGTGCAAGCTAAATAAAAAATTCAAACTTCGTTAGGTTTGACGGTGTAGTCAAACATAAGTAAAAGTTCTCCATCACTATTAGAATTTTCTACAATAGTTGCTTTCCCTGAGGTTTCTAATTATTGATTTGCAGTCAATTTTGATTCTTACAATAATTTCAAAATTGAAATTAGATTTTTAATTGCCCGTTGAACAACCACCATAAAAATAAAGCTATCTTCATGGCCATCAGATGTAACAAGATGCTTTATATTCTCATTTGAACATAAAGCATCATAGACTTGTTCAATGATGAGAGCATCACAGCTATATAAAATCATGTCTCTAAAAGACGTGCATGAACCAAGCAATGAACACAATAAAATCAATACTAAATCTTGTTCATCATATTTGACCTCCGAGGTCTCCAAAACAACGTCGATTACCTTAAAAGCAGCTTGGTGATCCTCAAAAAAATATACCTTATGTCATACGAATGAGATTATATGCGTTGTTTCATATGCAATTTGCTAATAAGACTCTTCGCCATGTATAATTGTTCCAATTTTAATCATAATGTAGCGACTGACTTCTTCTTCAAAACATCCTAAAAAATATTATTTGAATAATGAAGATGTATTTGAGATGTGGTCTTTCGATCCCTCCATTATTTCTTCTTCAGAGTCCAAGTTATGGGCATTTTGTCAAATCTCAATCATCCAAATCAATCTGAGCAAGTACTACTCACATTTTTACCAGCACAAAGAAAATCTTGTATTGCGATCTAATAGCGAAATAACATAATTCATTGTTGTCATCAAGAAAAATCTCAATCTTCCCAAAGAATTTCAACACCAAAAACTCTTGTACCAATTTGTTGGAAACGAACAAGATACCACAATCGTTCTGATACTAGTTTGTTGTGAAAATGGAGATGATACTGGATTAATCGAATACTAATTGTTGGAGAAAATAAGAGATTATAGCTACAATATGAAGTAATTGATCACGAGAACATAAGACAAAATAATTTGCAGAAAATTGATA
>CAIGRB010132040.1:88882-100993 GCA_903798255.1 Fraxinus quadrangulata
TTTCAAAAAAAAAAAAAAAAAAAGTATTGAATAAGAAATATCATCTTACAGAAAAAATAAAAAAAAATAATATTCCATAGTCCACATCAAATATCACAAAAACCAAAATGTGAGTTGATAGTTTTTCAAGTAGTAGAAATTGAAAGTAGGAGAATATATGAAATAAGGATTCCTAATCAAACGGTGTGCTTGGGTTAGGGGTCACCATCAACTGCTAATTATTTCTATTAGCTTTCTAATGGAAGGATACAAAAGTGAAAGACCATCGCAAAAATGCCCGCTGCGAAAAGGACCGCTGCAAGCAACAACGGTTGCGAAGCAAGGCACCGCTACGCATGACAGTCCTTTTTCGATGCCACTGCAGAAGAGGTGGTAGAGAGGGAGATTTGAGGGTGGGTAGAAAGGGTGATAAATAGAGAGAAGAAAAGGGTAAGGAAATATTTAGAAAGGATAATTGCAACAATAGTACCGAACTTTTCATTAAGTAACAGACTTTATTCAAACATTTTATTTGTGCCACCAATAGAACCAAATCTTACAAAATGTCACAGCTGAAGTCCAGGTGGATGACTTCTGCTAGTCTGACCATTAGTTGACAAAATAATTGATTTTGACTGATTTTAAAAGATTAAAATGATAATTTTACATTTTTTGTAATAAAATAACCAAAATCACATAATTAAATTAAAAACCCCCTTCCCCATTCTTCCTCTACGCCCTTAATCCGCAAATCTGGAAAATCAATTGGAGAAAGATTTTTATGATTAATCAAGAAATCTGCAGGCGAAAGTGAAAATTCCGCAAATTGTCGACTGGAAATCTTTTAAAAAAGGTGATAAGTGGTTTCTAGTATCTTCTCTTTCACTAGTATCTTCAAAAGAGTAATGAAAGATTATGTCCAGTTCACACAATTAAATTGTGGAAGACTTCTGAATAGAGTAATTGCTTCATCCAATAAACTTGCTCTTGCATAAGTTTTAATTGCACCGGCAAATATTGAATCTCGACACTCACATGAGTCATTTTCCATTCTATAAATTACTTCTTTCATCTCAGCCACTCGTCCTGACCTTCCTAGGATGTCAATCATGGCAGCATATACAGGACCGTTATGGCGGTAATGTGGGTATCCGTTTTTGCTTCACCAAAGATCCCCTAAGCCATTAGCGGGTTTTTTCTACTTTCGTATCAACTGTGACAGATGAGTAGGTGTTAGATGCCTTGGCCAACTGATACTCATGGGTTCAACGCCTTCAAAAAAAGAGAGAAAAATTGGATAAGATAAAAGTAAGAAATTATGGGTTTCGATTTCCTAGATATGCAGATTTGGGAAGGAGGCGAATGGGGGGTGGGGAGGGGAAAGGGGTTTTTAATTTTATTTTTTTATTTTGGTTATTTTATTATAAAAAATATATAAAATTACCATTTTAACATTTTAAAATTAGTCAAAATTATTGTCAAATTCAATTATTTGATCAACTAATGGTCAAATTAACAGAAATAGTCAATTTGGACTTTAGTTGCGACATTTCAAAAGGTTTGATATCGTATTTTAACATTTTAAAATCAGTCAAAATTGATGGTCAAAGTCAATTATTTGATCAACCAACGGTCAAACTAACAGAAACCATCCATTTGAATTTCAACTATGACATTTTGAAAGATTTGGCATCATGGGTGGCACAAATGAAATGTTTGGGCAAAGTCTGCTACTAAATGCAATTATCCCTATTTAGAATTTGAAAATGAAATTAGGTTGCGACGAATGGGGTTGAGTGGGGTGGGGGTGAATATGTAAATTAGGTTTAATTAAATTATTAAAAATTTAACTAAACTCCTGATATATGAAATTGAAAATAACCCCTCCCCTTCCCCCCTTCTCTTTGTGGAAAATTAATCTTTAAAGGTAGGTTTCAAAGTAATTTTCTCAAATTATTAAAAAAGTTAAATAACTCTTTTTGGAATTATAACGAAAAATTTTCAGGATTATGTGAAAGGTATAAGACTTAAACCACGATCATAATCATGTGGGAAAATCAAGATGAAAGTGTTAAGCCAATAAGATTTTAAGCACCAAAAATGAAAATCCCTTTAATTTACTTAGTAGAAACATGTGATGTTGCTAAGGTATTTAGAGAGACTAAAAATCTATCTTATGACATTGTGAATTTTGAGTTCTTGTTTGTCATGGTTATTTAGTACAATATTTTGTTTGGTATTAATAAAATGAGAAAAATGTTACTAAATCAAGATATATATTGTTGATGTTACTATTACTAATTTGAAAGTACATATTTCATTTTTTTTTAAATATAAAGAATATGGGTTTGAATCGAAAAGATTATTACTAAAGAAGTTGGTATTCAAATGGAAGTTCAACCTACATTTCACAAAAAGCTTATTATCCATACAAAGAAGCACTTTAATGAAAATGCCAATGTCAAGATAAAATATTATGCTGTAGTATCTTTTAGAGTTTATTAATTTTTATATATAGTTGATTAAGCTCTTTCTTTACCTAAGGGTGTGTTTGAGCCACATTATTTTAAAAGAATATATTTTGGAATAGTATATTGATAAAAAATGTTTAGTTGAAAATGAGTATAAGAATGAGAATGAAAATTTTAATGTGTGTCAAACAAGGACTAAGTTAATGTTAGAATAATTTCAAAAATATAAGATTATTTTCAATTTTTTAATTTTAAAAAATTCATACTGCAAATGATAATTGTTTAAAATGTTGACAAGAATTATGAAATTGATGTGCACAAGTTATTTTTTCACTTGCAAATTGTTTGGAACAGTTTGTCACAAGATACCAAAAGATTTGATGAAGTTTTAGACTGTATATAAATGATATATTATTTTTCAAATGTATGGATTGCTTATAAAATATTACGACTATACCAATTAAAGTAGCACCAGTCGAGAGGAGCTTCTCAAAGTTGAAATTAACAAAATTCTACATTTGATTAATAATGTCAGAAAAAAAAGAGCTGAATGAATTGACCATGGTGTCTATTGAAAAAGAAGATTTAAAATAGTTTCATTATAATAGAATAATTGTTGATTTTCTATAATAATAAAAAATTAGAAGGGTACTTTGAGTATTTTTATTTAATAAAATCTTTTATCATCATTTTTATTTATTTTTACATTTTATAGGATCCCATATTTATTTTTGCATATTTATTTGCTATGCCGACCATTCTTTCTTAACTATATTTCAAAAATCGTAACCTCGGGTTGTATTGCCTAATGGACGTGACAAAACATTGTAGAGAAGAAGTTGAATTAAGAAAAAGAAGTGACATTCTCTAAGAAATGTTCATGCAAAACTCGCAAACCTATGAGATAGTTGATAAATAATAAATTAGAATTAAATAGCAAATAGGGTTCATTTTCATCCAATACAAAAGCTAGCCTAACATATTAATATATAAATTATAAGAAGTGCAATAGAAAAATACCACCTGAAACATGAAATAATTCAAAAAAATGTTGATCTTCAAGTCCAATGTTAAATTCTTCAAAATTTTGATGTAATCGACCTTCAATTATTTGCTAGGGCTTGATATCATCTCTCAAAATATAGCAATTGATCCCCCTATTTTTGATGAATTTGATGATATTATTGTGTATGAAGAGACAAGAGAGAGTTTTTCAATGTGTAGCTCGTCTTGTATTTTATAAGGGTTGAATTTAGATCAACAAATCATCCCAAAATTGTTACCATTTTTCAATGTGTAGCTCGTCTTGTATTTTATAAGGGTTGAATTTAGATCAACAAATCATCCCAAAATTGTTACCACTAAGAGTTTAAATCAAAAAATGAAACTAGCCCGTTAGTAGAGAATTTGGCCAGGGCACACATGCCATAGGATTCACCGAGCGTATGTCGTGGAGTAGTTTTGTTCTCGGGTCAAATGTTTGTGTCTCGCGTGCAAGGGCGCCGATTTTGTTCGCTTCTTCCATGAGCAACCTATGGTATTTTTGTCATAACTTTATCTTTCAATATTCGATTGAGGTGATTCAAAGTGCATTAAAAAGATAAATCAAAGAACTTTTTCAATTCGAATGTTTGCTATCCGAAAAATGGGTCTCAAGTTGAGACTAAAATTCAAAACATAACTTCTTCAACTAGAAAATTGATTTGTGAAAATAATTTAATTATATTTCACTCATTTGACATCCAATTGCATATAATAGATCATATGTGATCTTCAATAATCATTTTATGGTCAGAATCTACTATTGAATGTTTACACTTTGGTCCCCAAACTTAGATTTTTTTTTGATTTTTCCCTTTTTCATTCATTTTTTCCAATTCCACCAATTCGCATTGAATTCAATCTAAAAAAATATGATTAACACATAATTAAGTTATAACTCATCCAAATCGCTAAAAAATTACTCCAATTTAATGGTATAAATAAGTGAACAAAATATATTTATCGAATACCTCTAAAACTTAAACATTTGTTTGTTCTCAAACAAAATTATAATCAAATTTTAAAAAAATTAAGCACGCATAGTTAGATAATTTGCCTTTGGTCTCAGAATTGGAATATATATATATATTAAAACTATGAATTGCTGCAAAATAATAATGCTAAAATTAATTTATACTTATCCAATGTAAAACCAACGTTTGTGTGAAATTTATGTCAAGCATCATAAATTCATAAAATGATTCAAATCCTAACTCTCACTAGTGAAAGATCAAGATTGGCCAACCAAGAGGATGGTGAATTGATTATTAAAATTTTTTCATTAATTACTTAAAATTTTAATATAATGAATGTGCAAATGATAGAGAATAGTCTAAACACAAATAAGTATGTAGATGTATCAATATAAAGTTTGCATAAAGTAAAAGAGTTAGAGAGTGCAAATTATATAATATGGAAGTTCAATCCAATACAATGATCTACGTCCTCCGTTACCAAGCTCTCCGTCACGAGCAAGGCCTTTTTCACTAAATTGATTGACTTGTGGTGCAATCCAACCCTTTGCAACGCTTCCGGTAACTTGCAACCAAGGAGTCCTTTTACAATGTTGAACTTTTCGGGACCTCAACACGACCCACAATTCAAATAGTTTACAAGTGAAATCTTCTCCTCTTATCAAATAATAGAATCAAGGTTGATAACAAGAAGAGAAGAGGTAGGACACTTCAATAGATGGTAATGAATTTAGCTCAAAGTATTGAAGTGAAAAGATTTTTTGAGGAACTAAAAGATTTTCTCAAAGTTGATTGCTCAAAAGTTTTTCAAGAATTAATGATTTTTTATCTTCTTAAGGATAAAGAATAAGGTGGTCGTAATCAATAAAAGCCTCACTTTAATGCTCAAGAATAGGTGTTGCAAATGGAGAAGAAGTGAGCTATTTATAACACACAAACGATCAAAAAATCTGTTTTACTGGATGCATTATACCTGAAGTCCGATAAATACTGGATGGTCAAATATCCGTTATTTTTTATCAGAAATTGGAACGTTAAAAAAATGACCGTTTGGAGCCAAAATTAATTTTACCGAACGTCCGGTATGCGTACCGGACGTCCGGTGAGCCAGTTTTAGCTCAAAATACCCTCGTTTCTTATTTTTATCAAATGTAGGTACTCGAGTGATGTTTTAAAATCTTTTTCAAAGTATTTGACATATTGAACATATGTGTGACGATTTTTACGTTTGAAAAATATATTTTTTAAGTAAAATATTTTATCGTGAATTTTGAAACGTAAAATAAAAACTTTGAGCTTTCCACGAGCATTACCAAGTAAAAATGTGTTTTACATTTACATATAATCATGAAATGTCTAAGTGTTTAGTTTGAATATTTTTGACGTGCATAGTTTGATGGTACTTCGACTATTATCTCGATTTTCGTCAAAATTACTTTTGCTGGATTTGCAATCTCAATCATCATGTCGGACATCCGGTAAGTCAGTTTTGGCTTGGAACACCTTCATTTCTTATTTTTATCAAATGTAGGTACTCGAGGGATATTTTAAAATATTTTTCAAAGTATTTGACATATTGAACATATGTGTGACGATTTTTACGTTTGAAAAACATATTTTTCAAGTAAAACATTTTGTCGTGAATTTTGAAATGTAAAATAAAAACTTTGAGCTTTCCACGAACATTACCAAATAAAAAATGTGTTTTACATTTACATATAATCATGAAACGTCTAAGTGATTTTTGACATGCATAGTTTGATGGTACTTCGACAATTGTCTCGATTTTCGTCAAAATAACTTTTGCAGGATTTACAATCTCAATCATCATTGTCTCGATTGTTTGATCTTGTTTCTATGTTGGATATCATATACAAATTACTTGTCCTCAAACTTTGTGCCATCAAATAATATGTGCTAATGACACTTATTATCAATTTGTTAGTGATAAACATAATTTATTTCTGATCATCAAAACGAGATGTCAATCATAGGTCAACAAATAGTTAATTTTATCATTTCTCCTCTCGTGAGATTCACACCCACAGACTTATTTATTGAACTCTCTCAATGTGTGATATAAGGTTGAATTTATATACTAATCTTCACCATCTCTAATTTGGTTAAATCTTACTAATTGCAACTAAACACATCAACAAATGAGGATTTTCCTTATTTTTTACTGTTTCAACCTCCAGGTATGAACTAAGTTAATAATCCATTGTCAAAAGTTTAAATTCTCTCGGATAAGTGTTTGGGGCTTTACCAATGCATGTAACAATCTTCTTTTCTTTTCCTTTTCTTTTTTATTTTTCATTTTATGTGCAGACTTCTCTCCATCAAACTTTCTAAACAACCCTTCTAGCGAGCTTTTGGTCGATGATTCCCAAGTCAGGCGACTACAACATGTTTTAGATAAACTTGTAGGATTAATCACTCGAATCATAAAGGCTACGAATAGAAGTTTTGCAATGAGACAATATTCTTTTCTCTTTTGTTTCATGTAATGATTAGTGCAATACCCCTTATTAAACACACATTCTAAAAAACTAACATCTAACTTAATATTTTCACCTAATTTTTATCTTATTGGCCTTTAAAATTCACAAAAAATTTAGCACATATGGAATCCACATTCATGCTCAAGATCTCCCTACAAGAGCTCAATCACCCACAAACTATCTTTGAATTGGTTTAAGGATGTAAAATTTAGTGCTATCTAAATTTAGTATCTATGGTTTACTAATTTCAATCTATTCAAATTTTGAATCAAATTATTCTTTCATGATGCAAAACATAAATCTTGTGCTCAAAATTATCAAGTTTTACATGAATAAGCATAAATCAACCATAACGTGAAACATTTCCACAATTTATAATCTAATATATGATTTAAAATATATGCATCATAGTAGGTAAAATTATCTAACCCACACAAACCCACCAAAGTAATAATTAAGCTATAAATAAATTATTATTTTTTCAAATATTTTAGATTTTTTGCACTCGAATAGGTACACAAACCAATAAAAACTTAATTTTTTTCACCCGCAAACTTATAACAGATATTACCCTTAAGGTCTAAAAATATAACAAGCAATTTATGAAAATTAAAGCAAAGAAAGGAACTAAGTACTCCCTTAATAATTATTTGAAGGTGGGGGATTGATTGAAATGAAAGTTCTAGCTCACTTGTTATGTTTTTTTCCCAAAATTGGTGTGTTCAAATGTCATGTTCATACAAGAAAAAAAAATCAATTATAGCAAGGAAGAATTTATAATAGACTCAAACACACTCTAAACGAAAATAAGGGGATGAAGATATACCATATACTATTAAAAGTAATAAGAATTACTAATCCTATATCTAAAAGCAAAATAAATAAAAGAGAAGAAAATTGTGTTGATCCATAATAAGTGCTTGTTTATAGTCATTAGTTTGACTTTGATATTTGGCTACTTATGGTGGCTTGAAAAGAGAGTTTTCAACCTTGCATCAGTTGCATTAGCAGTTGTTCTTTAATTCATCTTTAAGCCTCCAAATTGTAAGATATCCAATTTTGTCCAGCCCAACGATTACTCCTTCTTCGAATCGCCAGTGATCGCTCTTTTGACATTCCTAAATGTCAAGTGGTTGCTTGAGTGAAGCATTCATTGTGAAACTTTGCTATTTTTCTTCCACATTTAAGATTAATTCATATTTTCAAAATCCACTAATGCTCTTGCAGTTGTTAGAAATGGTCTCTTCAAAATTAATGGCATATGTTGAACATTTTAATCAAAGATGATGAAATCAACAGGAAATAAGTTATCTCCAACTTTGATGAGAATATCATCTACCACTCCATGAGGATGGGTGAGTATCCTATTAGCCAGTTATAGGATTATTGATATCGCTTTTGGATCATCCAATCCTAATTTCATGTAGATAGATAGTGGCATCAAATTAATACTTGTTCCAGAATCAATTAAAGCATTTAAATCATGTGAATTTCCTATAGAGCAAGGTACAGTGAAACTCCCTGAATCTTTCATCAATGACTAGAGTTCTTTTGTTAAAAATTCTATAAACTTTTCTAGTCGATTAATATCCCAGAAAGATTCCAATATTGGATTTTGAATCAAAATTTTTTTAGTGTTCGAAATAAAACATTTGCAACCAAATACTTTGAAAAAACCGATAATTAGAATTCTATTTTTCCAAAACTCATAGGGAATTTTTGTTTTCTTTCGACTAAATAAAAATATATTAATAATGTAGCAAGCAGTATTAATGGATTCGGCCCAAAAGTATTTTGGCAAGCTATTTTTATTAAGCATGGTTCTTGTCATTTCTTGCAATGTACGATTATTTATTTCTATTATGCCATTTTGTTGAAGAGTTCTAGGAGCCGAGAAATTATGTTCATATCCATTTTCATTACAAAAATTATTAAAAAAGATATTATCAAATTCTCCATCGTAATCACTTATAATAGTTGTAATAGAGTATCATTTTTTCATTTCAAACCTTTTTACAAAAAATATTTAAATGTATTCAAAGTTTCATCCTTTAGAATTAAAAATAGGACCCAAGTAAATCGAGAAAAGTAGTCGACAATGACGAATGCGTAATATTTACCACCCAAGTTAGCGGTTCTAAAAAGTCCAAAAAGGTTCATGTGAAGAAGTTGTAGAGGTTTTGTAGTTGAAGAATATTGCTTAAGTTTGAAACAAGTTTTCACTTGTTTTTCAAATTGATATGCATCACAAATTTAGTCTTTTCGAACTTCAAATTAAGCAATCCTTTAACAAAGAAGTTTTTTTGAAATTTTTGATAGAAGGTCTATGCTAACATGACATAATCTTCTATGTCATAGCCAAGTATCTATTTTCAAACTAAATAAGCATGTTTCATCACTTTCAAATTCAATGTTTATGATATAGACATCTTTACTTCGACTTCCTATAAACATAACATCTTTAGATGTAGCAACTTTAATGAGACACTTAGAATAATCAAATTCAATATTGAAACATTTATCAAATAATTGACTAATGCTTAACAAATTATGTTTAAGGTTATCAACTAATAAAATATTTTCAATAAAAGAAGATGAGTTAATACCAATGTTTCCTCAATGAGTCTTTTTTTTTTATCGGTATTCCTTAGTGAGTCTTAATCCTATGCGAAACAATCTAACCATTAAGGACTCTATTTGAAGATAGCATTTTGCTATTATAGTTTAAAATTTATATGTAGTTTACTCAATGTATGGTCAATATTTGATGATACCAATGTTTCTAATGTCAATAATTTTTCTTTTTGTATTATCTCCAAAAGTGACATGACATCCATCATTCTTTCTGAAATTCAACAATAAAGATCGAACTCCGATCATGTGTTTTGAGTAACCACAATCTAAGAACCATTTGATCCTTATTTTTTTGGTACCTATAAGAATAATTCAATTTTTTTGTTTTGGTGTCCATGCAAATTTGGATCATTGGTAGTTAGTTTTAGTGGACTATTGAATCTTCTTGTTTTTGCTTTCGAAGTGTAGCCTTTTATTACAAAAGCTACATGTAATGATTGAAATAGAGGAATTTGAAGTTTTGACAAATAAATGTTTGAGAGATTTTTGTTTCAAGAAAGGTTTATATCAAATTCTTCCTTTGTTAAAAACACATTTTTGTTCATCAAGTATTAAACCAAATTTTTTTTTTTTTTACCTTGAGTGAATTTGTAAATAATTTGAGTTAAATTTACAACTTTCTCTTTCAAAGAGAAATTTTCTTTGATTAAGGAATTGTAGTCAATCTTTTCTTTTTCAAAATCCTTTTAAATTTCTAAAATTTTCTTTACTTCATTTTACAATAAAGAATGCTTCTTTTGTACAATTGAGTGACTTAAGGCAAGTTTTTCAAATTTCTCAAAAATTTCATTATAAGAGGTAGATAAATCATCATATGAACATTTTTCAATATAACTTACCTCATCGTCGATTGCCATGAAACACTTATTAGCAACCTCTTCTTGATTTTCATTTTCATTATGATCTTTATCATCACTCTCATCCCACGTCACTTGTAGTGCCTTATTTTTTTATAAATATTTTCTTGTTTGGACATTTGGTTCTCTTATGATCGAGTTTGTCACAATTATAGCAAATAATATTTTTCCTTTTCTCTTCTCCCTTTTCCTCTTTCTTTTGAAATACTCGATTGTTGCAAAATCTTCTCCATTTCTCAATGAAAAGAATTAGATTGTCAGCTCTTGATCACTCATGTTTTTGTTTGTAGTGCCTTCATTAATTTTCGATTTTAAGGAAATTTGACACTCAGGAGGTTAATTTGTTTCTTCCTTGTTTTCCTTGTTTTCTCCTTTGTCTTGACGTTATTGAGCTTATAAGTTATCAAGGTTCCATATAGCTCTTCTAAAGGATATGTGTTGACATCTTTGATGTTTTCTATCAACATCCATAGTGGGCTCTAATCTTCCGAGAGAGACCTAAGTATTTTACTCACAAGTTCATCGTTAGTAAATTTTCGATCAAAACATTTGAGATCATTAACAACATCAGTGAAGCGAGTAATTATATCAACAATATGCTTATTTTGTTTCATAAAGAAGTTTTCAAAATTTTTGACCAAAGTATTGATTTTGTTTTTCATTTACTTTGCTAGTGCCCAAGTGAATTACTTCTAAGTTATGCAAAATATCAAAAGCGGAATCACATATCTAAAGCACAATAAATTATATTTTTGGCTCTAACATTTACAGATAATTTTCTTTTATCTTCTTCGTCGTACTCTTCTAGGTTTTGAAATGATTTGATCTTGTTTTTCTTCAACTTTAATAAATCTTGTAGGCACATAGGGATCAAATTTAATGACTTCTCAAACATTACAATTATTGATTGAACATAAACTATCATCATAACTTTCTAGCAGTTATAATGTGTGCCATCAAAGAAATGAGGATATTTTGTAGAATGCTCCTCAAGATTTTGAAAATTGTGGTTAGCAATTACTCAAAATTTTGACTTTAAATTTAGAAATGAGCACCAAGCTCTGATACCAATTGATAGCCCAAGAAGAACTAACCAAGGAGCTAAATTGGTTTTCAAAACATTTTCGAAAAATTGATTCAAATTTAAGCAAGTTGAGAATGAATAAGTCAATCAAATAAAATGCACAAATATGAAAGCGATAAGTAAGGAAAGAGAGAATGCAAACAATGTAATTTTGGAGATTTTTCCAACCAATGATCTACGTCCTCCATTACCAAGTTCTCTGTCATAAGCAAGGTCTTTTTAATATATGATTGACTTAAGGTGTAATCAAAACTCGTACGATGCTTTCAGTGACTTACAAACAAGAAGCACAGATTATCATACAATATTGAGTTTTCCGGAATCTCAATATGACCTACAAATTTGAAGAGAAATGATTTTACAATTTGAAATTTCTCTCTTAATAAATGATATATAAACAAAGTAACTACTAAGAGAGAAATAGGTTAATACTTTAATGAATAACAATGAATGAAGTTCAAGTATTAAGTGAGAAAAATGTTGATGAGAAAGATATTTTTCAACAGTCAATAATCAAAAAAAATTCAAAGTAAATAATATGATGAAGACAAATAAGATGTAAGATTAATA
>CAIGRB010132040.1:101053-127476 GCA_903798255.1 Fraxinus quadrangulata
ATTTGCTCAAGAATATATCACTTAAATGTTATTAAAAGTGTTGCAATAAATACCAAGAAAAATGGTATTTATAGAGTTCAAAACGTCAAAAATTCTGAGTAATCGGACAAGCAATCGGACGTCCGCATTTTGAACCAGAATATCAATGTAGCCGTTGTGTGTCAGAATTCAGAACGGTTAAAAAAAGTGGCCATTGGACGAATTGGACGTCAGCATCGACAGATTTTCCTCCAATTTTTTCCTTCTTGAATTTTTGGAAAATATAGGCTTTTGAATGGCATTTTTCACTTTATTTTTCAAAGTGACATTGTAATAAATTTAAATAGAAAATTGAAATACTTTCCTTTATTAAGAATACTTTTTATGCGAGTATTTTTATGAAATAATTTTTCGTACATAAAAATTTATTCATTGAGCTTTTAATAATTCATTGTTAAAGATTAAAACATTGTACATTTACATGAATACAAACATCTAATCACATGAATACTATCGAAGTTCTTTGTCTTGAATGTTTAACTTCCATCTCAATTTTTATTGAACGTCCGATGTGAGTCTTTTGATAGTGACCTTTTAGTCCTCAATCAATCAACTTTACAACAATAGCTTTGAAGACTTAAATTCAATTGTTAGAAATAAAATTAACTTGTTTATTATAATCAAAACATTAAGGATGAAGTCAACCTCAACAATCTAATTACTAATTTCTTTGGAATATGAGATTTTAATTATTATTTTTACGTGCTTTTAAAATAGCCCAAAGTAGGATATTTAAGGATCCAAAGTCTGATAATAGAGTTCTTGATGACGTTTCACGTCAAACAAAAATAATTTATATCTATACTAGGGGTGAACAGGTAGTGACAACCAGACTTGACCGTAAAAATTGAGGATCAATTCGCCATGTCAAATGGGTTGGCCATGGTCCGTTGGTCAATGAATCGGACCACTCAAGCCTGCATAGGACCAACTCGTAAACCCTTTAGAATTATAATATTATTTTCAGAGAAATTGCACAAAACAGTGTTCATTCCCTATGGACGGCCGTATAGGCCAGACCCTTAAGCCTATGGGTCCAAGGCCACGAGCCTTGTCCATCCTTTGGAAGCTGATAGGATGCCAAGCGATGTCGGATCAGGTCACCCCATGGACTGAAGCGGGAACAAAACGATCTTTTTCGTTTATTTTTATTTTATTTTATTTTTTCATGTTTAGGCGCGCCTAGCACGCGCTGTTTTTACGTTTTTACTCTTTTTAACACATTTTATGTCTTTCAACGCTTTTTTCCTTTAATTATTACATAATTTTTAAATTAATTTGAAATTTTAAAATAATATTAAAATAAGAACGTGTTTTTATGCTCGCCTAGGTTGAAATTTGGCTTCTACGCTTTGTCACGCTTTATCCTTTTTAAAACACTATTTTTATGTCATTGAATATTATGTCTATTTTTTCGATTAAATGTGTATTTTCATGCCTTGACATTAATAAACAGGATCTCGTATCGACCTGGGTCAAAAGAAAATCTAAAGGAGGCCTACTTAAATGATTATATGGGAACATAAGCTTGCCAACTCAATTAATTAATTATAATTTAGTGATGTTATTTGTTTCCTTCATGAGTTGTTCATCAAACTTGGACCTCAAAACTTCCATTTAAATTTGAAGTCAACCAATGGCAAACTCTCAACCTCGACATCATTAAATTAAGTGCACGATTGACAGGTAAACAGAGATGATCAAATGGAGTTTTTCTTTCCTAATATAAGGGTTATATTTCATTAATTAATTGTTGGCAAATTGTCATGGGTCTAGGGTGCATGATAATGACACTTCAATTAAGAACCAATTTCAATTAACACCATCACTAGTTTACGCCTTAATTGGTAGGTCAGTTGGGTTTGTATTTTTGTGAAATTATTGACTAAAGAAAATTTATTCACATTAAATTTATCTAGAGATTATATGACAACACGATTGGTAATTAATGATAAGAAATTGTATACATGTAATTGTTTAATTAGTACAGAAATTTTCTCTTATAGTTATGTCTATCCTTGTATTTAATAAAGACAAATTCTGAATGTGTTATCTCGACAAAATGCATTTTATAGTTACTAACAAATTTTATTTAACCATATTTAGCATATAAAAGTCCTTTTGATTTTTTTTTAATAATGTTATCCATAATCAACGACAATAATTATCTTAAGTGACATCTCGTTATTCGGGACATTAATTTCTTGTAATTCTGATAGTCTCAAATAACAAATTGAGTCTCAAATAATAAAATATCATATAAGATAACTAATGTTGCCATTGACTATGAATAATATTACTCTGTCTTTCCCTTTCAAATTTTGGAAATTAATTGAACCCAAAAAGGTAACTTAATGAACAATTATGGGAGTTATAAAAAGTGGGACACTCAAAGACAAGAACTAAACTTTTAGGCTAATGTTATTTAGGCTATATACCTCCTACTGCATGAAAAATAAAATGAATGAGAAATTAAATAACCATACCACTTCAATCAATTTAAGAAATTAATTATATTTTTTTCTGTATCTAGATTTTGATACAGAATTAAATTATTCATATAAAACATCATACTTATATAATAATTCTCGATACATGAAAAAAGAATTTAAACATTTTTCATTAACATTGAGAATCTATCAATTTTAATAAATCTGTTCGATAAAAGAATATAAATCTATGTTATTTCCATTTAAAAGAAATTAAAATTACTGAAATAAAGTTAGCTAATATGTTGCCTTTTATTTTTATATTTACACATATATTTTTAGCAATAGTTTATTTCACGTATAAAGTATTATAAAATAATATAATGTTTTCTTAGGATACAACATATAGTTTGATATCCTTAATTGACACTATTCCATATTTAATATTTATAAATTTGGAACATAAAACTATGTTACTTATACCTCCAACAGTCACAAAGGAAAGGAGTTAAGGTCTATACTCGTCATGATTCCAAATGGACACGTCGCAATATGCACGAGAGTCGGATCGCAGCTATTTGCTGATAGAAAAAGCAGCAACCAAATCTGATTTCGAACGACCAAATCTGAGCTACTGTTTTTGCCCTTTCTAATTTGGTCTTCTTTCCTATATTTTATTTAAGGAAGTTATTGTGAGGCGTCCCTATCAATCAACTATTGAGAATTAACAATTTATTTTACATTAAATAGAGAAATGCAATATTTATAGTCTAGAGAGAAATGCAATATTTATAGAGATTCGTCCCAATTTATGATTACTCCATCTTCCGTTAATGAGCAATTCACTGTGATGAAAAGAAATTTACCAAATAAATATATTCTCTAACCTCTATTTCTTTCTTTTATGATGGTAATTAAGAAATTTAACGACGGTTCCCCACTTATAAGACAAATTAAGACAAAATCGAAATTTACAAATATTCAAATTTTCAAGACAAAATTTAGAATGAATCAAATTTCTAAATTGCCGTTAAAGAAATTTTGTTCATGCACTCTAGCCCACACCCCGGAGGAGGAGGGCTTCATACCCCCTTCTATACCTCACGGCAACCTCACTATTAACGTCGATACTGACTCCAGAAATTGTAATAATTATGCTGAATAACTTAACATCAACTTCTCGCCTAGACAACTTATAATGATTCCAAGTGCATAAGGATGACAAAATGTTCTGCTCTGTCCTATTTTTGTTTTAAAAAGAGTCGAGTTCCTTCGTTAGAGAATCAAGTGAGGATAGAGAACATGTCCACTCCATCTAATTTTCTATACTTTAAGTATTAAGTCGTCCTATTTTTGTTTTGAATGGAGTCGAGTTCTTTCATTAGAGGATCAAGTGACGATAGAGAACATGTCCATTCCATCTAATTTTCTATACTTTTAAGTATTTAAATTTAAATGCGTAGTTACAAAATGAATAATAAGTTAATAACAAGTGAAACAGGACCATTTTAATCTTCATTGAGTTGTCACCCTTGACAGCATGTTTGACTTTGCTTTAAAAACCGAGGGAATCAACTTCTTTCAATCTATTTTTACATGATCCTTCGTACTATTGGAAAACTCACACTTATCAAATACACTGAACTTATGAGTCCGAATTATCATTTCCACAAGTACTATTATTTAATACTTAATTTACTATTTCTAACTCCTAAATGATGAAAAAAAAATTAGTTTGTGACTGATTATCTAAATTATTCTAATTATACTAATGGTAGCTAAATGCACACAATTAATTGAAATTTGGGTTTTAAAAGTATGAACATGTATGTTAGGACTTACAATTTCGTCTATGGATCCATTTTAATTCGTTAATCAAGATTCATAACTATTGTAGTGTCTGATCGAATTATTCTAAAATATTCAATTTGCTCATGTCGAGTTTAGATTAATTCTATTTAACTAAGTCAATTTTATAACTCTATGTAAATTTAGATACGCCTTAGTTAAACACTTTAACTCTCCAGGAATCCATGTAACGACCACATTAATTAGAAAATATATCACTAACTTTTAAACTAGTTCCCAAATTTTACTATATGATTTAAACATTTAACTTACCACTCGACTCATTATAGATTCATAAGATCATTGAATTATTGGCTAAGTAATTCGAAGCATTAAAATCCATAAACAGAATCAACACATAAAAATTAAACTACTGTAATCTTGAAAATTAAATGAAAGGGTCATACATAAATTACATTGTTTGTCCTAACTAATGATTTAGCTACTCATACTAAAAACGAAAGAANTAAATCATGATATTTTATTGTCTTTTGGATTAAATTCTACCTATTTTATGTTGATTATGTTTTGTAGGTAAGAATTGGAGAAAAGAATGCAAAAATGGCGAAAAATAGCAAAATCCAAAGATGAATTCCTTGGAGAGAAATAATATATTAAATAGGTTGAAGTTAAATGGCCTCAATGGACTTGCATTAGAAATTTTAATTTGAGGTCCAAATTAAACCAATATATATATATATATATATATAGAGAGAGAGAGATAGATAGATAGAGAGAGAGAGGTCTCACCAATGACAGTCCCACTTAGGGTGAAAATCGTACATGGTACTTGGGGAGCTCATCCACCTAGGCTCCTTGGACGTATCAAACTTCCTTTTCAGGGTTTACTTGATGGTTTTGTTGACGACTTCTACCTGACTGTTTGCTTGAGGGTAATGTGACATTGAAAATGTTTTTTAATCCCTAGTTTTTCACAAAGGTCCCTGAACTTTTTGTTGTTGAACTGTTTTTCATTTTCTGATGTAATAAAATGGAGAATTCCAAATGGACAAATGATATTCTTCCAAATGAATTTAGAGATATTAGCTTAAGTGATTTTTTTTGCTAGGGGTTCAACTTCTATCTACTTGGTGAAGTAATCATGGTGACGATTGCATAGCTAGCATTGTCGTTTCCCTTTGACAGAGGTCCTATGAGGTCAATTCCCTACTTTGTGAATGGCCAAAGACTTGAAACGATTATAATCTCTTAGGACGATTGCCTCTAGATAGTGGAAAGTGTTGACACTTATCACATTTTAGCGTGAATTGAAGTTCATATTTCTTCAAAGTAGGCCAATAGTACCCTTGTCTAAGTACTTTGTATGCAAGCATTGGTCCTCCTGTAAGGTTTCCGCACACATATTTATTAATCTCACAAAGTGGACATAGTTAGCCTCTTTTCCTCCAGTGCATCGAAGAAGAAAGGACGATGAGAAACATCTTTTGTAAAGTACATCATCCTGAAGTACAAAATGTGCAGATCATTTTCCTGAATCTGTGGGCTTTGTCCTTATTTTCTGTCTTTATTTTCTAGTAGATGCTAATCTTTAAGAAAGACTATAATTGGCTGCATCCAGGATGGAGTTCCTTCAAACCACATTAATTATTCATCCTTTAAGATGGAGATCTAACGAGGTTCTCAATTGGGACCCTTGAGCAATTCGAAGTTCTTATTGCCGGTCAATTTTGATAGAGCGTCGACATGGACATTTTCAATACGTGGGATCTATGATGCTTAAACTTTTCGAAAGATAGGAAAATATTCATAACATGCTTGAGGTATGCTGCCATGCTTTTATCCCTTGTAGTGAAGTTACCATTAACTTTGTTCATCACCAACTGTGAATCGCTATTAACAAGTAGCCTTTCTACTTGTATCTCTTTGGATAATTCAAGGCCAATTAAGAGCACCTCATATCAGTTGCATTGTTGGAGATTTTGAATTTGAATCTCATTGCACAATTAAGCTTGTGGCCTTCTGGGCCAACTAAAATCGCTCTAGCTCTAGAGCTTGCCTCTCAGAAGAGACATCAACAAAAAGAATCGAAATGGGGGGCTCGACGGGTTCCATGGCTAGCTCTATTTCATGGGCGTTAGTGAATTCTGCTATAAAGTTGCAAGGACTTGCCCTTTGATAAAGGCCCTTATTTTGTAAATGATGTCAAATTTACTTAACTTCACAGCTTATTTCATCAACCTCCCTGAAGCATCTGGTTTTTGAAACACCTACTTAAGTGGGAGATTCGATAACACGTGTATTGTGGGCTTGGAAATATGGCATCAACTTTCTTGGAACAATGACAAGGGAGTGAGCGAGCTTTTCCATATTTGAGTAATAAGTTTCTACAGATATGGAAGTATTTGTTACATAATAGATAGGCAGTTGAAGATTGCCTTCCTCTCTAATAAGGATAGAACTTATAGCCTCTAAAAATACAGTTAAGTAAAGTAGCAACGACTCTTAAACCTTTGATTTTGAGAGGAGTGAGGCCTATCCTAAGTGTTTTTTTAGCACTTGGAAAGCCTCTTCACACTCTTCATTCCATTGAAATTTCTTTCCCCTTTGAGGACCTTAAATAAGGAAAGGCACTTGTTAGTGGCCTTGGAGAAGAACTAGCTCAGGGCTACCACCCGCCTTGTGAGGCTTTGTACTTCCTTTGATTTTTTAGGAGATCTCATATCAATCAGAGCTCTAATTTTTTCAGGATTAGCCTCTATCCTTCTTTGGTTGAACATATAGCTTAGGAACTTTTCGGAGGCGACACTAAATGCAGACTTAAGGAGGTTCATTCTCATTTACCTTCTTAATATTTGAAAAGATTCATCTAGGTGTTTCATGTGGTCTATAGTCATGAAACTTTTAACAAGCTTGTCATCCACATAGACCTCCATTTTTTTGATAATAAGGTTAGCAAACATTATGTTGACTGGCCTCTGGTAGGTAGATCCAGCGTTGTTCAGAGCAAAGGGCATATCTTTGTAACAATAAAACCTCTAACAGTAATGAAAGAGTTTCTTCGTTTATAGGGTACATTGGAATTTGATTAAAACCTGAATATGTGTCCATGAGCTCAACGACTCATGTTATGCAATGGAATTCACAAGTTGGTCTATCCTTAGCAGTGAGAAGCTGTCATTTGGGAAAGCTTGATTGAGGTTAGGAAAATCTATGCAAACCCTCTACTTGCTATTATGCATCTTTAGAAAGACCGGATTGAAGATCCATTTTGGGTAGATGGCCTCCCTAATGAAGTCATTGTCTATTAGCTTCTTTGCTTCTTTCTTTAAGGCTTCATACCTCTCAGGTTTGAGGGCTCTCATTTTTCTTCTATGCGGAGCAATCTTAGGATTAATCTTCAAATGGTGGCAACTAATCTTTGGATCAATGTCTATCATATCTTCAAGCATCCAAGTGAAGACATCTAGGTTCTTGCATAGGAAGCTTTTCAGCTTCTCATTAGCTTTTAGAGTTCGATCATTTCCCACTTAAAGTGTCTTAGAGGGGTTTTGAGGGTCTACGGGGAAGCTTTCTAGCTCTTCCACTAGAGCTATCTAGGGATCGGATTCTATGATGTGAAGATCCGACATCCAAGACTCATTTTTCAAGAGTCTTCCCTTTTTCAGGAGTGTCTACCATTTCGATATCTCTCTCTTTGTTCAGGGGTTTGCATTTCTTTAGGTGCATCAGGCATTTCGGTGTCTAACAGTACCATGTTAACACTAAGATGCTCAACATTTTTCAAGGAGTTTTTTTATATTGATTAAAGGAGGGTAATATCTCCGAGATTTTATTAATATGCCCTCATTTATGGTGGAGGAATACCGTGATTACATGAAAATAATGAAAGCAATAAATGCAAAAGTACTACTTCCTTTACAATGAAAATAAATAATGAAGAATAAAGCAATAAACAAAGAAGTACTGCTTCATTTACAATAAGAACTCATAAAAATTAAGACAAAAATAAGAATTGGAAGTAAAAACAAACATCAAACTCTGTCACTGGGCAATACATGTCTGCCATTTTTTACTAGTACCCTAATATGTCGTGGTAGGTCAAGTAGTCCATATACCTAATATCGTCGATGATTTCAACCCTCAACAACAAGAGTATCTACAACCTAATTTCCTTCTCTATAAATGTGAGAAACTGTATCCTGTCAAAGGATATGATACATGTGATACGTATGAGTATGCTATGAATAGCACATGGTCCTCCTCCTCTAGTGATGAAGTGGATAGCTACTGTAAAATCAAACTTAAACCAAATCGCTGAAAAACCAAGTCCTTGAGCTAAAATCTTTAAGAAAGACTATGATTGGCTGCATCCAGGACGGAGTTCCTTCAAACCACATTATCATCCTTTAAGATGGAGATCTAACGAGGTTCTCAATTGGGACCCTTGAGCAATTCGAAGTTCTTCTTGTCGGTCAATTTTGATAGAGCGTCGACATGGACATTTTCAATAAGTGGGATCTATGCTGCTTAAACTTTTCAAAAGATAGGAAAATATTCATAACATGCTTGAGGTATGCTGCCATGCTTTTATCCCTTGTAGTGAAGTTACCATTAACTTAGTTCATCACCAACTGTGAATCGCTATTAACAAGTAGCCTTTCTACTTGTATCTCTTTGGATAATTCAAGGCCAATTAAGAGCACCTCATATCAGTTGCATTGTTGGAGACTTTGAATTTGAATCTCACTGCACAATTAAGCTTGTGGCCTTCTGGGCTAACTAAAACCGCTCTAGCTCTAGAGCTTGCCTCTCAGAAGAGACATCAACAAAAAGACTTGAAATGGGGGGCTCGACGGGTTCCATGGCTAGCTCTATTTCATGGGCGTTAGTGAATTCTGCTATAAAGTTGCAAGGACTTGCCCTTTGATAAAGGCCCTTATTTTGTAAATGATGTCAAATTTACATAACTTCACAGCTTATTTCATCAACCTTCCCGAAGCATCTGGTTTTTGAAACACCTGCTTAAGTGGGAGATTTGTTAACACGTGTATTGTGGGCTTGGAAATATGGCCTCAACTTTCTTGGAGCAATGACAAGGGAGTGAGTGAGCGAGCTTTTCCATATTTGGGTAACAAGTTTCTACAGATATGGGAGTATTTGTTACATAATAGATAGGCAGTTGAAGATTGCCTTCCTCTCTAATAAGGATAGAACTTATAGCCTCTAAAAATACAGCTAAGTAAAGTAGCAACGACTCTTAAACCTTTGATTTTGATAGGAGTGAGGCCTATCCTAAGTGTTTTTTTAGCACTTGGAAAGCCTCTTCACACTCTTCATTCTATTGAAATTTCTTTCCCCTTTGAGGACCTTAAATAAGGAAAGGCACTTGTTAGTGGCCTTGGAGAAGAACTAGCTCAGGGCTACCACCCGACTTGTGAGGCTTTGTACTTCCTTTGATTTTTTAGGAGATCTCATCTCAATCAGAGCTCTAATTTTTTCAGGATTAGCCTCTATCCTTCTTTGGTTGAACATATAGCTTAGAAACTTTTCGGAGGCGACACCAAATGCACACTTAAGGAGGTTCATTCTCATTTACCTTCTTAATATTTGAAAAATTCATCTATGTGTTTCATATGGTCTATAGTCATGAAACTTTTTACAAGCTTGTCATCCACATAGACCTCCATTTTTTTGATAATAAGGTTAGCAAACATTATGTTGACTGGCATCTGGTAGGTAGATCCAGCGTTGTTCAGGGCAAAGGGCATCACTTTGTAACAATAAAACCTCTATCAGTAATGAAAGAGTTTCTTCATTTATAGGGTACATTGGAATTTGATTAAAACCTGAATATGTGTCCATGAGCTCAACGACTCATGTTATGCAATGGAATTCACAAGTTGGTCTATCCTTAGCAGTGAGAAGATGTCCTTTGGGAAAGCTTGATTGATGTTAGCAAAATCTATGCAAACCCTCTACTTGCCATTATGCATCTTTAGAAAGACTGGATTGAAGATCCATTTTGGGTAGATGGCCTCCCTAATGAAGTCATTGTCTATTAGCTTCTTTACTTCTTTCTTTAAGGCTTCATACCTCTCAGGTTTGAGGGCTCTCATTTTTCTTCTATGCGGAGCAATCTTAGGATTAATCTTCAAATGGTGGCAACTAATCTTTGGATCAATGTCTATCATATCTTCATGCATCCAAGTGAAGACATCTAGGTTCTTGCATAAGAAGCTTTTCAGCTTCTCATTAGCTTTTAGAGTTCGATTATTTCCCACTTAAAGTGTCTTAGAGGGGTTTTGAGGGTCTACGGGAAAGCTTTCTAGCTCTTCCACTAGAGCTATCTAGGGATCGGATTCTATGATGTGAAGATCCGACATCCAAGACCCATTTTTCAAGAGTCTTCCCTTTTTCAGGAGTGTCTACCATTTCGATATCTCTCCCTTTATTTAGGGGTTTGCATTTCTTTAGGTACATCAGGCATTTCGGTGTCTAACAGTACCATGTTAACACTAAGATGCTCAACATTTTTCAAGGAGTTTTTTTATATTGATTAAAGGAGGGCAATATCTCCGAGATTTTATTAATATGCCCTCACTTGTGGCGGAGGAATACTGTGATTACATGAAAATAATGAAAGCAATAAATGCAAAAGTACTACTTCATTTACAATGAAAATAAATAATGAATAATAAAGCAGTAAACAAAGAAGTACTACTTCATTTACAATAAGAACTCATAAAAATTAAGGCAAAAATAAGAATTGGAAGTAAAAACAAACATCAAACTCTGGCATTGGGCAATACATGTCTGCCATTTTTTACTAGTACCCTAATATGTCGTGGTAGGTCAAGTAGTAGGTCAAGTAGTCCATATACTTGATATCGTTGATGATTTCAACCCTCAACAACAAGAATATTTGCAACCTGATTTCCTTATCTATAAATGTGAGAAACTGTATCCTGTCAAAGGATATGATACCTGTGATACGTCTGAGTATGCTATGAATAGCACATGGTCCTCCTCCTCTAGTGATGAAGTGGATAGCTACTGTAAAATCAGACTTAAACCAAATCGCTGAAAAACCAAGTCCTTGAGCTAATAAAATCCCATCAAGAATAGCCCAAAACTCTGCCTCTAAAATCAAGCATGGTCCATACGAAGCTGAGAAAGCCCTGATAAAACGTCCTGCATGATCTCTAATGATGCCTCCTCCACTCGCAAAACAATTCTTGACGTATCCATCAGTATTGATCTTGACAGATTCGACTGATGGAATACACCACCAAACTAGAATAAGGGGAGATGAGGGAAGGGATCCATAAAAATACCAAATATGGGTGCAAGTGTCAAATTCTCTCGCCAATGTACCACTCGAAATAGTCATCCCATATGAAGAAAAGAGATAATACGATAGACCTTCCAAATGATACGTCTGGCTACTATGTGAATCCCTATGTGCTTCGCATCATTCTTCGCGATCCATAGATACCAAAATATCAGTAGAGGAATGATAATGCGAATGTGTCCACAACGAACATAATGTCCAGAATACCTCCATCTCAGGAATCTCTATCTGAATCCCTCTCCTAAACTCATAGGTATCTGAAAAAATCCCAAAAATACTGTCATGCCTGATTGAAGATGCTACTGCCAGTGAAAATATGATTGGTAGTCTATGTCTCGGAACAACACTGACAACGAGAAGTCAACTCACATCTAATCTTCCCCTGAAGAACCACATCTACTGGAATGAGGTCCTGCCATAGTATCCAGTAGAAGAATGAGATAGTAACACGCAAAATGGAGCTCCATAGTAATCGGTATGAATCCTAATACTGGTATCCCAAACGTACGAGCTGCCATGCTGACTTGGTAGCGAAGCTACCATCCGATGTATTTTGCCAAACAATTCGATCTAGGACATCTGCACATAAAGATATAGTCCATATCTGCTCCACCATAAGAAAAGGGAGAACTAGTAATAAACGTCCAATATCCCATCTAATATCATCAAAGAAATCATGCACCTTCGCAAATTTGTACTGCAGGTGTGGGAATAGGGATGCCAACGTGGACTCACCCATCCAGTAATCATGCCAAAAGAAAATCAAACATGCACTAAGGTGCCATGCAATGTATGGCTCTATCCCAACTAATAGCCTCTAACAGATGTGATACCATGTTTCGTAGGAAACTTCATACATAGATGAAGAATAAAAGCGATGGCCTATAGTTCTTCTAATGTAGGTCGGCCTAATATTCCATAATAAGTAGACCTATGATCGACAACTATGAATTTCATAAAATGGTGGACTACTAAATGAGGGGTCCCCATCTCCACTGTAAGAGTGATTTTTTCACTTGGAATGAGGTTGTCTCCAATGAATCCATAAGAGGAGAAGTTATAGAGATGAGTTCATGATCCACTAGCATCGTATCATATGTGGCTCCAAATAAAATATTAATGGAACTTCCATTGTTAACTAGTATACGCTTCAATCCATTTCGTACAACGGCTCTTACTACAAAGGCACAATAATGTAAGTAATACAGATCTGTAGCATTTTCCTAAGTGAAGGTGATGGGTTGTATATTTCCAGCCCTTTGATGGTGATTGTTCACAATGTAGCTAGTCATAGGGGTCATTAGCTTCCTAGCATAATTTTTTGGAGCATTTCGAGACTTTCCTCCAACATAAGCACCTTCACTGATTTTGTTCATCTCCTTTATGGATAGATTATCCACATCAATTGTAAGTCTCTTCTTTGTCTTTGCCCACTCCTAGCCTCTCACGTTCTTCATCCATTCTCTCGAGAGAAGAATTTTCTCTATGGTATCGCCTCACCTCATCTCTCCTACGCTATTGCTCATACCTAGGAGGAGACGAATTTATTTGCATGTGGCGATCATCCCTTCTAACTATATGAAAATCAATTCATCCCATATGTTGTAGCATGGACATACATTCATTAGTGTTGTGATTGTAAGTTCGGTGGTAAGCGTTCATTGTCTGGGCCTCTGCCTCTCCTTGACTGGGTTAATTGTTATGGGACACAGGGGTCCAAACTCTTCATAAGCCAATAAAGGTACGACATTTAAGTAGCAATAACTAATACTTGACCTAAAGTTGGGGCAATAGTATTTTCTGCTCAGTTTACCAAATGAGAGATGAGGCCTCGTTTTTGCCTTTGGGAGATTCGGAGCCCCATAGACGTTCTGTTGCTATGATCAATCAATTCTTCATTCAAAATTTTGTTTCTCATCATTTCTACTAAAACATTATAAGTGATAGGGTTCTTATTTCGCACATCCCTCCAAAAGAGGATATTCATGTTGAGGCCTTCTCTCAATGTGAAAAAATGCCGTTCTTTATCAGTGACCTATTCACATTAGGTCATTTAATTGGCGAAACAGGCTAAATAGCTCTTCAAAGTTTCATCTCCCTATTGTCTTATATCTTGAAGCCATTGAACGGAGGCTCCTCCATCTTTGCTAGATAGGTACTAATTCAAAAAGGCCTTTTGAGATCAGGTCAACTTCTAATACTCATTCTCAGTATCCGACTCTACTATATTTTAGCTACTCCAGTAACTATAAGGTGGAATGCCTTACATTTTAATACAGATGAGACACCTCTCAGACTCATATGAGTATTGTAATTGTTGACGTACTTTTCAGGATCACCTTTCCGTTCATACTTGGAATCTTTGGTGGCACAAAATGGTTAGGGACATGAGCGTTCCTCTACTCTTGTGAGAAAAAGACTATTGTCATCATCATCTAGTTCAAATGACCTACATGGTCCATTTGAATCCTCTTCTTGAGCTTGATACTAAGGTATGCCTGGTTTTTCAAATTCACCATGTTCCTTCTCTTATGCCTATTTCTAGGCCTGGAGACTTGTGGTCCTTGGTCCTGCATATTCTCGTAAGGCCTTGCTACATAAGGTAGATATTGGAGCCTGTTTCGATGCCTCGATGGGCCAATCCTATGAAAATACTGGTGGACAATTGAGATCTCTATTCTTGTTCACATTCTGGAGGAAAGTTATCTTCCCTTTGGGACAGTTCATTTGTAAGTCAATTGGATGCATAATTTGTAGATACATCCACTTCTACCTCTCTTTCAACAGAGCTAGCTTCTCTCTTTTGCCTATGAGAATGGCCTCTTTACTACGTACTTCCTCATCTTAATTGGAAGGTTTCTTGCTAAGGCATATTTTGAGGAATTCGATAGCCTCATTTCTCTTGCATCTGCATTAGGAGTTGCTACACTTCAACATTTTGATGTGCTATGTTTTTAATGTTTGCAGTTATCTTCTCCATTTCCTTTGCAATGTGTCCAGTCATCCTACCACCTTAACTGTGTTGGTCGTGAGGTTGACAATGGTTGACATTAGTTCGAAGGAGATCTTCTCAGAGACCTTTATTGCTCTCCTTGAGCAAGAATCATTATTATTAGAAGTCACGATGGACAAAAACTCTTTTTTTCAAAGAAAGGATTTTTGGATTGAGTTCTAAACCCCAAAGTGCCCTCTTTTTAAAGGAATTATCGCCCAAGATGCTGTACAATACTTCCAAGCATTCTTTCTATGGAACTTCTGCTTGTTCTTTTTTTCTAGAATGAAATATTTTTTAAGAGGAAGTTGTAATGCTTTTTCGGTAGGCTTTTTCATGGGAATGCTCGTGTTATAGTGTGGCTTCTCAAAGACGGTGTCAATCCGTTGACCTTAAAATTTGTACCTCTAATACGTCCAACAGATCCCAAGCCTTTCGTATCCACGTAAGCCTGTTCTTGTACACTAGGACAAATCATTAGCCATATGTGGCCTTCTTCGATAGTGGTAGAAGTGGCTGCGTGTATTCTGACAGTCAAGTCAATTAGCAGTACGAGTATTTGAGTGTGGGAAGTGCTTTAGACGAGAGCCTCTAACGTAAACAAGAGATTCGACTTGGGAAGAGTATATTAGAAATGTAGAGAGAGCAAAATGATATCTTAAAAGTCTAGACTTACATTACTAATGGAATGACGCAAAGTGTGAGCTTTTATAGTAGAAGATGATGAATAAGAACCATTAAATGCGAAGGCACATGGCTTTATCCACACAATTAAGGAATCTTATTAAGGGTGTCCTCAATGAAGTGCATTTCATGTTATGACCATTTTGCCATCCTAAACTTGATGCATAGGACTTAGAGTTGATTTGTTACCTTGGTAGGGCAATTATGACAGTAAGTGTCACATCAATCATTCGTTGAAGACTCTATACAAAAGATCATCTACAAGAGGCCTTACCTGCCTCACCTAGTCCATGAGGGTTTGGCATTATATATAAGGTCATCTCAAACAAATGAGTTTGACCATTTCATAGGAGTTTAGCCTCCTCATGGGGGTTCGACCAAAACTGCTACTTAGGCAAAATTATGTGGAGTGCGGGCCTAGGTTCATTTACCATGTAGCTACCATGTGACGTACTTGGAGCCTCGCTGGAAAAGGCGTAACAATAGTCTTTCAAATCCATGTATGGATATTCATATAATGGGTGGACTTTTAGCACTAGTACTTTGTTGTGAGCAATTTCACATTGGTTGAACTTGTGCTCTCCTAACTTCTTAATTGCGAAAGGATAACACAACACACATACCATATGAAGTATAAATCTGTTAGAAATGGTGAAATAAAAATCCTAATATGTAACATTCAGATGAGAACAGTTGTTCTCACTAGTTTGTTCTCTTACAAATTTTTTAACTTGATATTAGTTTAAAAAAAAAAAAAAAGGTTTCAATTTTTCAAAGTTTCACGAGGGTATGATTATTAATTTCAAACATTTGAAAGTGAGGTTTTAAATCTCTAACTTATGACTTTTTAAATTTGAGTCCCCACATATTGCTACCGTATTCAATCATTTGAAGATTTAAATTCATAAAAGTAAAGTAGATTTGCCACCTATAATCGGGGATGAAGTTGGAGGACAATTTTTTTTATATATATACTATGTTGATACGTAGTCCCTGTCGAGTGGTGACTAAAATCAAATTTTTAGTCAAATTTAATAAAAATTGATAAAATGTGATTAAAATTATTGTTGATTTTTACTTAAATTAATTTTTTTTATTTTAATCAATACCACACGGCATATAAATTTCTTATTTCATAAAAATATATTTTTGAAGTAAAAAACTAAGTGGGCCAGCCAACTGGGGCTGTAGATGTCAACTCCGCGTACCCACCCCAACACCCACTCCTAGCCTCGTCCCACTTCTATATCATAGTGCCCTCGTTCTGCAATTGAATGTTCAGTTTTTGCGCCACCGACCTCAGCCACTACACCCACCGCTTTCTTACTCCACAGCTTTGTTCCACCGTTCTACACCACTAAATACCCTTTTCAATTATTGCCGTAGAGATAGAGGAAATGGTGAGAAACTGATACTAACAATGGAGTCTGCTAATAACGTTGTTGCGCCATTTGTTATGAAGACGTATCAAATGGTGAATGATCCAACGACAAATGGAATTATTACATGGGGAAGGGGTAACAATAGTTTTCTTGTTGTAGACCCTTTGGATTTTTCGCAGAGGATTTTACCAGAATACTTCAAGCACAACAATTTCTCAAGCTTTATTCGGCAACTCAATACCTATGTGAGTCAATACTTTGGGAATTATAATACTTTCATATCATTATGTAAATAATTTTATCGTTTAATAATAATTATGAACAAATATGAGTACCATAGTAGACAGTTATTAATTTCAAAATGTTATTGCTCTGCCTACTTGCCAATTTCCAGAAATTTAGGGCGTTTTTTGTTTATTCTTTGAATTTTCTCTACGCTGATTATCTTCTGATAAAGCTTCAGAGTGAGTTGTATTGGCAGTCTAAATGAATAAATTTGTGAATTCTACTGCTGCCTGAATTTTTAGACGAGATAGTTTGAGGTCAGAATTCAAGTTTTGCGGTCTTCCATATGAACATTGGCTTTCATGAAAATTAAATTGGCTTCGAATGGACGAGTTGAAGGCAATTTAAATTAGTCTTCTAAACTCTTAAGACATAAGTGGTTTAATAGTTTACAGAACAGAAATGGAGAGACCGTCTGCTTTTTCACTTTTACTTTATTTGTGGGACAACAAGCTTTGTTTTCTTCCCTGTGGGAGATATATTTAATTCAAATATTTATAGTTTTCAGTTGTAGCCACCCCTGACTCGAGATTTATCTGCTGATTCAATTGATGAAATCAATTTCTTGACGAACATTTTATTATAAAGATTAATGAGTTGACTTTTGCATATGCGTAATGTTTCTGAATTGCAGTTGAATTATTTGTTCAACATAATCCGAACTCTATCGCAGGTTGGAAGGAAAACTGTGCTTTTGAGTATCATTAGTCTGTTCTCACATGAGTTTTGATGCGTCAGGGTTTCAAGAAGGTAGATCCAGACAAGTGGGAGTTCGCAAATGAGTGGTTTCTACGAGGGCAAACTCATTTGTTGAAGAATATTTCAAGGAGAAAGCATTCTGGTCAACACTACGTTTCACATCATAAACATGAAGAAAATGAAGATGAAGAGCTATTTAAGGAAATTGCAAAGTTAAAGCAAGAACAAAAGACCTTAGAACAAGAGCTTGAAAGCATGAGTAAAAGGCTAGAAGCAACAGAAAGGAGACCACAACAAATGATGACTTTCTTGTATAAAGTTGTCCAAGATCCCGAGATATTACCTCGCATAAATCTCAAAAAGGAAAAACTGAAAAGATTGAGTTGCTGTAATAACGGTGAAAAGAAGAGAAGGCTCATTACATCTTCAGCTACTTCATCACATTCTTTATCAGAAATGGAATTGTCCAGCTTTCCTGTCAAGACCAAGTACGAGCAAGAAGGTGCTGCACAAGAAAAAATATCAAAAATATTTTCCGTGGATGCAAACTTGGATGTAGATAAGGGTTATCAGTCTTCTCCTTCGCTGGAGGCATCATCCACCGAGTGGTTGAGCCGAACACCAGTTATTGGTATGCCTGTTATCAAGCAAGAATCTGAGAATTGTGCCAGCATTTCTAGTTCTTCGACTATAGGTTTGTCTGGTGGGAACAGAGGTAATGTTATTGCACCACCAGTTGATAGTATTGCTTGGTGTAATGATAGGGGTGGAATGAACACGAGTTACCCTGAAGGGATTTTGGATGGGAAGGATGCTAGTCTGCCACTGCCATATCCATTCTCTCTCTTCGGTGGTGGTCTTTAGAGTTAATAGTTATTCTATTTCCCTTTTCTGTGTAATGAAAGTTCCTTGTGTATGTATTCTACATGTACGTTGACATTTCATATGTATTTACTTTTCATAACCACCTTGTGTAATTTCATTATAAATTAAGTTTTGGTTAGATAGTTACACACTGTGGTTGGTTGTGCTCGTGTTGTATTTATTATACTTTGTTTTATAATGTAGGAGCAGCGCAATGAAGTGCCAGGTGTGGGTCAGTGGGTGTAGAAATGGATTTCATCTTGAGCTGTAGTGCATGAATTTTATGCCATCTACCTGTCTATTTTATAAGTGCATATTTGGTATGCAGTATGACACGGTAGTGCTGGTATTTCTTTTATTAGTTATATGTTACTCTGCAACATTTGACCATTGTGAACTTGCATCATTAAAATTTGTTTGGATTCCATCAAAAGGCGTCATTTCCGACTGTAATAGCAACTTCTTTTCATATGTTTATCCATTCTTTAGGTGCACATTTGTATGTAGTATTAAATCGTAGTGTCTGTGTTACTCTACAACATTTGGCCATTGTGAACTCGTTCATTCAACTTCATTTGGATTCCATCAAATGATGCTTCCAAATGTAATAGCAACAACTTTTCACACCTGTCCTCCATTCTCTAAGTGCATGCTTGGAATGCAACAGAATTTAATAGAAAGTTGTCTTTGTCCATTCAACTTTCCATTGTTGGTGTGCATCTTTGTCCATTGAACTTTGTTAGGATTCCTTCAAAAAGACATCTTTAGTCCATTCAACTTTGTTTGGATTCCTTCAAAAAGATGTTGTCTCGACGTAAATAGCAATAACTTTCCATATCTTCAGACTTCCCTTTGTGACAAGAAAAGGATGCTTTACAAAGTTGCAGGAGGGATAGTACAACAAATGAAAAGATTCTTCCTTAAATAAACAAAATCAAGACATCCTCTAACGAAGGCATCTCAACCTTAACAAGAATCAGGTTCCTTTGTTGAAACACAAGTCTTTACACATACTTTTATTCTTATTCTTAACCATAAAGAACATATTCATTAATTCATGATATTTAACAAAAAAGGGGTCGTTTTCCACTTTTTCTCAATCAATTTTTTCTACGAAAAATGAACTCAATGATTGATCCAGGAACTTCTGAATTTCCGAGTTTCATGTCCGGACAGGCAAGGATTCTAGTATTTTCACATTAAATATTATCTTTGTTCATTTTCACATTTTCCCGATATCAGAAATTTTGTCTGAATGCTTCTAGTATCGAGGAATATTTTAATCGGTCCCTATATGTATTCAAGAATCTCACACGACTGCTATAATGGTCATGCAATCTAGTGTTCCGAAAAAATTTCACGAAGGAATCTAACGGGATTTGAATATATGAATTATTTTTGAGAAAACAGGTCTGGATGGTGATGAGGATTAATCTTGATTGCGATTCTTGTTGCAGAAAAATGAGAAGAGTCCTCCTCAAAATGAAAGGTAGCTAAAGTCATGTTAATGAATGATTTCTTTTGATGCCAGTTAATGACTCGAAATTTTTCCGTTGTTCTCATTTCATTGATTGAAGAAATTGAGACGCGCTTGATAGAGAAGCAGGAATGCAGGGTAAGTGTCTGTGGAAGGTTTATTCCTGCAGATGTAGCGATAAGAATAAGTAAAAAGATGAAGCGCAGAGTCGAGATTTTGGAAATTCAAGAATTCAGCAATGTCGATGGACATACAGAACAAATGCCGCCACACATTCCAGGCCATATCCTAGCACAACGTGCATAGAATTTTCTGAACTTAGAAGTCCATTTTAGCATATTAAAACTTGTTTTCATATTCCAAGACAGAATGAGAGAAACAGATGCTTGTCTATTAGTTTCCAAAATGTAGTTGTAAATTTATTTGATTCTGTGAAGCTGCTGTTGAAACTTTATGAAAAAACTTTAATAAAATTAGAAACTTTGGAACTTGAAAACTTAAATTCCTTTATTGCCAAGATCATCCATGTCAAATGACCAAGAAAATTAATAATGCAGAACATAACTTAATTATTTGAGAATGATTCTTTAATACCGAATCTTGATTCCGGATCTTGAATCTTAATTATTGGCTCTTTTGGTTCTTAAGTTCGTGATCTTGATTTTAGTTTCTTGCTCCATAATCTTGATTGTCTTATTTTTCAATTTAATTATTTTAATCCTTCTTTTTTATTCTTGATTGTGGGTCTTGAATCTTCCCCTTCAATATGTTTTCTCTTGTATTCTTGTGTTGATGGGATGACAAAAAGAATGGGAATCACATATAAATTGAGAACCATAACCCTATATATAGTTTACATATGTATTTAACCCATGGTCAAATACAATCATAATAGATCTGTCTTTATATATATAATCTGGCATACACTTTATTTAGATGTCATAAGCCCAATAATTTAATTATGTATTAGATCAATTTAATTTGGCTCAACTTTAAGAAACTCTTATACATAATTAATTACATGTGTAGGCCCACATGACAAATTGATAATCCCAACAATATCTCACTTGAACCACATATGTTACTAGATAAATGTATATAACCTTATGACGTCAAAACTTTTGCTATCATAACCAATAGCATCTCCAAACAATCTTATCCATTGATTATATCAATATATGATCAAAGCAGTTTTCGTAACAAATATTATAACTAAACCCCCAATGGTCATGTAGATCAACACAATCAAATGGTATAAATCAAGTGTGAATGTGTAACATGAAAATTACGTGCAATGTAATTAAAACATGCATATTTCCATTGATCTTACATTATTCTTTAATGAGGTCAACCATAAACTTTAATCAAAGTGAAACTGGATTGAATACTTTATTTTTGAAATAAACTGAATATCCATGGATCAAAATATATGTCTAAAATAGACAACATCTGAATACAAACTCCCACTAAACTGACATATCATCAAAAGATGCAATACCCATGTGAGCATTATGCTCATAAAAGATCTTGGATGATAGCCCATTAGTAAGCGAATCCACAATTATGGTGTTCGTCCTAATATATTTCATAGAAACCTGAACACCCTGAATTTTTTCCTTGACGACAAGAAACTTGTTGTCTATAAACTTTGACATCGTCAAGTTCCTGTTAGAATATAAGTCTGCTATTGTCACATAATAACTAAAGTGATCTTTCAAATCCATCCAAAATATGCAGCCTAGTGACAATATTTTGCGGTCATACTTTATTATCAAAATCAGAATATCCAATGATGTTCAATTGGTCTGATTTTCCTGAATGTGATCATGTAATCCTTAGTTCCTTGTAAATATCGAATACATAATTGGCTGCTTTCTAAATATCCATCCCAAAGTTAACTTAAATATCTGTCCAACATTCCAACAATGAATTCTATATCCAGATGTATGCAAATCTAAGCATATATTAAACTCACAACTGCTGAAGCAAAGGGAATTTTCTATATTTTCTTTATTTAAGTTTATCCTTGGGACAATGATTGAGACTAAAGTTGTCCCTCTCAACAATAGGAGTATCGTCTGATTTACATATATATGCATCACAAATCTCTTAAAAACTTATCGATACAACTCATTTGTGATAATCCAAAAATACCCCGAGAACGATCCAAATGTATATGTATCCCTGACACAAAAGAGGCGTCATCAAGATCTTTCATTTCAAAATTTCTTGACAGAAATCTCTTGATTTCGTGTAATAAGCCTATATCATTGCAGGCAAACAATAGTATGCCATCGACATACAATAGCAGGAAAATATGTTTACTTCCATTGAACTTGTAGTATACACAATCATCAACTATATTTACCTAAAAATCAAACGAGATAGTTATTTGATAAAATTTGTGATACCATTGACGGGAAGTATACTTAAACTCATAGATGAATTTCTTTAATCTGTAAACTATTTGACGTAGTTTAAGATAAAATGTGTACAAATACCATAATAGTCCTAAAAGAATCTTTCATAGAAACCGAAAAGAAAGTCTATTTAATGTTAATGTCTTCTTTTTTAGTAAAGTCATTTGCAACAAGACGAGTCTTATGTATCATCACATCACCCTTCGAATCCCTCTTATTTTTAAATATCCATTTACAACTAATAGGCTTCGTACCTTCAGGTAATGGGATGAGTTCTCAAACGTCATTGTCTTTCATGAACTTTATTTCTTTATTCATGACAGCAATCAACTCTTGAGAATTATTCTTTTGCATCACTTGATGAAAGTTGATTGATCAAATCTTTTTTCATTAATCAAATGCCATCCTTTTTTTGTCTTAGAGAAAGACTATAAAAATTTTCAAATTGTCTTTCTTCTTTCTTTAGCATATCTCCTTAGTGACATTTGTTCTTAAGATTGTTGAGTTTGTTCTTCTGAAACAATCTTTTGATTGTGAATATGGGATTTTGTATTATTGTTTTGATCCGAAATTAATTCTTAAACAAGATCTGTAGTAAGAATTTGTCCCTAATCATGATCATTGTCAATTGCAATAGAAGAAATATGCACATACTCTTCATCCAAGACAAAATCCTTAATCTTATAACTTTATCTCTCTCCTTCCCTCCTCGCCCCCCTTCCCAGCAAGCTCTACTTCTTCAAGGAATCTAACATTTTCCATTTCAAAAATTGACCTAATAGTTGGATTTTTAAAAATTTGTAACCCCTTAACAGTTGATTTACTTGAAACTTTATTGAGAATTTAAGCTACAGTCTTTAGTGCTTTAACCTGGAGAGATTTTGGTGTACTGTGGGACTATTTCACATTCATCTAGAAATTTAGCAAAAGACCCTGAACGTTGTCCTCTTGATCCATCATATTACATTTATTTTCTCCTCTAGTGTAAATGCTTGAAATCGCCACAATATTTTTATAAACATCGAAAGAATAAGAAATGTATCCGTAAAGGAATATATTAATCAATGATTTTTGTTACACTTCTATCCACCTGATATACCACATGGATGTCAGCTATGCAAAGAGGTCTGTTAGACTATACAAAAGTACACAAGAGACTACAGTACCTGTGATTCCCTGATGTGACATAGAGCCTCTTTAGGCTAATCCAAGCAATGCAAAGTCTCAACATTGACACCATTTGGTCTCGAATGGCTTTGTCTCTGAGGCATAAAAAGAATTTATCGCTTTGCCTTTCCTTTACTCCAAAGTGATGGAAGGAGACCCAACAATTTGCCATACGAAATGGGCCTCCTAAGTTCGAGGTATTATTCTTTAAGATTGAACATTTGCTAGTTTATTCTTTAATTTTGGCTACTTTAGGCCAATTAATTACCTTATACTCAGTTTAAAGTTAGTGCCCGAATGTGGGATTCTAATACAGGCTATTTCTTTCTCCTTTGAGAGATATAACTTGATCGTTTGTGCCATAATGAAGCAGAATTCTCCAATGTAGAAATAAAAACCAAATTTCATCTAAAATGATGATACCGCAAATGTCTCTTTCAAATTCAAATAATAACCAGTCTTTAATGATAATCAAAAACCCCTTATAACCTCAACCTTAACTAATTTGTTATTGCCTAACATAGATGAATCTTTCATCAATAATTGGCTTTAGGCTGTTCACGCAACCTTGCATGGACACGTTTATTTGAATAGTGACACCGAAATTTATCCATTAAGTGTGTCTAGTTATTGACGCTAAATTAACCTTAGAATGGACTAAAGTGAGAAGTGTGCTTTTCTTTACACGTCAAGTGTGGTATTTAGTACAGTCTCCCTTTATGTATTCCAAATTTTCACAAAAGTAATAGCCAAATAATTAATCCTTTTAGCATTTTGCCATTTTTGTTGAACTGAACCGGATGCAGCTCATTATTCTTTAACTTATCTTTAAAGATACTTTTCAAGTGAGTACTTTCAGTTCTCTCTTGTTTTAGACTTTTTTTCTTGTTGCACACAATTTGAAATGAGGTCATCAAGAGTCCACTTCACCTTTTGATAGATGTAACCGACCTTAAATTAGCCAAATTGTGCAATAATATAAATCAAAACTAAATGCACGAACAAGTCATCAGACAACTCAAACTTTAATACCTTTAGTTTTGAAACAAGATGAGGCATCTCTATTAAATACTCCTTTATGTTATCTTTACCTTATACTTTATTGAAACTAAGTTCACTAAAAGTGTGCTAGTTTCGACCTTATTGTCTTTAATAAAACATTTTTTCAGTTTTATTAGGAAACTCATTGTCAGTAGTTACCTTAGCGTCCTTGAATGTTACTGAAATTCCACACTTCATGATCATAAGACTCGTGTGGTTTTGAACAATCCTGCTAATTCAAATTCCATTTTATTAGCAGAATTCTTATACATAAGAGTAGTAGGTTGTTAAGTCCTTAACACAATGTATAGATCCATGCCGTCAAGAACGATACAAACGTTCTCTTTCCAACCCTAAAACTTTGGTTCAAGTACAAGAATTTAATTGATTAGTTGGCAGATATTGTAGAAGTAGATGGATTAATCGAATAAATAACTTAAACCTAAATTACATGTTCTCATAGAAATCCTTATTAGATAATCAATAATTTCAAATAATGGTGAATCACATCACAAGAGATCGAACACAAGATTGATATTTAGTCTTTTAACGGAAACAACAACTTGTAAGTGGCACTCTTAGTGTAGTAATCAAATATTGACAATAAATTCGGTCAAACATTAAATCTATCTTGGACCGACTCAATGTTTATATAATGGAAAAATTTACAATTGTCACATGTTTATTACTACAAGTGTGTAAATAATTCGGCCAAATGTTAACATTTCTTTAAGTCGATCAATACCCGCATGAATTACTTACACACAACCTTTCTAATATTCTAAATAAATTAATTTAGACAATAGATGTTACTTTGATAATTTGTTGCTTCAACTAATCTATTTTAGAAAATTAGTAGTACCAAATAAATATTAAGTACCAAGATTTGAAATTGATTGTCCCTTTATATTTTATTTTTATTTTTATTTTTCTCTTTTGTTGCAAAAAAAAAAAAAAAATTATACGCTTGAATAGGAAACCATAGCTGTAGAGCCTAGAGTGGGCGCTGCAACACCTGGAGGTGCCGCGGTTGCCGTTTTGAACCAGAGTTTTTGAAAAATCTCAAAACAAATCCAAAATTTTGATATTTTGGGTATGAAATTCACATCCCAAAATTTTGTAAAAACCGAAGTATGAAGTTCTACCAAAAAATTTTAATTTAATCTCAATGGTTTAATATGAATTGTCTCTAATACCACTTGTTAAAACTTTAAACATTATAAAACTAGAAACTTTAGAACATGAAAACTTAAATTCTTTTATTGTCAAGAACCTTCATGTCAAATTACCAAGAAAATTAATAACGCGTAACATATCTTAATAATTTGGGAATGATTTTTTAATACCGATCTTGATTCCGGATCCTGAACTTTAACTTTTGGCTCTTTTGGTTCTTGATTTCTTGATCTTGATTTTAACTTCTTACTCCATAATCTTGATTGTCTTGTTTTTCAATTTAATTGCTCTAATCTTTCTTCTTGATTCTTGATTGTGGATTTTAGATCTTCCTTTTCAATATATTTTCTCATGATGGGATGACACAAAAAATGAGAATCGCATATGAATTAGGAATCATAACCCTATATATAACCTTCATATGTATTTGATCTATCGTCAAATATAACCCTAATGGATCCGATCTCTACACATATAATTTTTCCCACACTTTATTTATATACCCTAAGTCCAACAATTTAATTTTGGGAAAAATTCATTTATCCTGTTTTTACTATATACTATTTCAAAATAAGAAAATAACTTTCAAATTTCTAAAATCAGATATT
>CAIGRB010132099.1:4168-15370 GCA_903798255.1 Fraxinus quadrangulata
AAAAAAAAAAAAAAAAAAAAAAAAAAAAAAAAAAAAAAAAAATTAGATTGGTGCAACCACTCATTTACTAAATATTTTTTTCAATAAAAATATGAAAGTACAAAATCCTATTTTTTTATTTTCTTTTTGGTTGCTTAAAAGTTGTTGAGATATATATAATCACAAGAAATTTGATTTCACTTGTTTTCTTAACCACCCAACAAAAGCAAAATAATAATTTTCATGCCAAAACCTAATACGAGACATTGTATCTAACTCTATATTCATTTCGTTAGCCCGTGGACTAAGGTTTATTTTATTAAGATGCTTACCTAAAGATTCTTAGTGTTCGTAATCGGTCTCTAATCATTGACTTAAAAATTAAGATTACATATTTCAATTTGTTGATATTATATTTTGTAGTTGTACCATATCGTAAACTTGTAGTTAACTGCAATTATCTCGAATGAACGCCTAAACAACCATTAAACTCCATTCAATTAAAATAACAAATCAACAATGTTCCCATTTTTTCGTCGAAAATTTAACTCAACAAAGAGATAATGGAAATTGGCACAAATGTCACTAGTATACCGACCCTTGTGCGGAAATGGTCCCTAACCTTTTATTCTTGGCACTAACCCCCTCAACATATTGAGTTTGTGTGCAAAAAATCCTTTTGGATGGTTTCCATCCATTCTTGCCACGAGAAGTATACCTATTTCAATAAAAAGATACGTAATATTTATCCACTTAAAGGACCATAATTGCAATATTTCTTAAAACGTATATTTCTTAATAGTTGTACCATATCTATTTTAATATTTTTTTTTGGGCTTCATCTTACCCTTTGTTTTAAATTCACTCTTATCCTCTCAAGGAAGGCTAGAATACAGGCCCATTATCGAGTAATCCTTCACTCTTACCACTTGAGTTAAGCAGCATTATCTAAATTTCAGTGATTTTATATTTAATGTTGATTGAAACTATGTGATTTTGGATGCTCTCATTTCATTTGTCCATGTTGTCAAAATTCAGTTTTGATTTAATTTTGGGAAATTTTATGTTTTGAGTAAAAAAAAATTGATATCAATAGTAAAAGTTGGTAAATAATAAAAATCGATAAATAAAAAATGATCCCAATGGAACAAGAGCAATAGAGAAAAAGGGAATACCATATTGTAATTAATTGACCATTTTATTACGACTACATTTTTTTCTCGATGATGAATTATTTGTAACGCATGTTATTAATCGTTGCAAAGAAATGATATCAAGAAATATAGAAATCTTGCACAAACGATCATCTAAGTGAATAAATGGGTATATAGTATAATTGTCTTTTTATTAAAAGAGAAATGCTATAAGTATATAGAAATTTCCACATATTTTGCACAGGAAGACCGTTGTGGAAATTTCTTGTACCTGCAGATTTATTCTAAATAAAATAAATGCACTTTTAAATGGATGGAAACCATCGAAAATGACTTGAGGGGTCAGTGCCAAGAATCGAACGTTAGGGACCATTTTTTTCCCACAAAATAATTATTTCCATCACTTGATAGGATTGGGATAATTTGATTGAAGCAAATCTTCAATCCTTGACAAATATTCATGGGACCATAATTTCTTATACTTATCTGCTTGGGGCCCAATATTGATGGGCCCAATTTCATTTCAAGTGGTCCCTCGGCCCAAAATAATTTAACTCTTTTGTATTTTTTTTTAATTGAATAATGAAAACGTAAATATATTTTTGATAGTTATTTTTTCATGTTTTTCTTTGTTATTGAATACAACAAATTGTTCATTATAAGAATTTACTTTGATTTATTTATAATTTTTTATCCATTTTATTTGACACGTTCCAAAGCTATATTCTGTTTATAGTATCGTTGATTTCTAATCAGTATTAGCTTAGATTCTTTTTGTATAAATTAAAGTTTTACGAGTAAATCAGACAACTATAAGATATGGAAATCATATTAAATATTTTTATAATTTAATGACAACAAAATTGAAATATATAAAATGAATTCCTTGGTACCTTTTCATTGTCATATACTTGGAAAAACAATAAGATAATTAATAAATCAAATTCAAGTTGAACATTTCAAATCACCCAGATTGACCCACATGTTATCCAACCGTTATGACCGGTGGTTAGATATGAGAACTTTGAAATTAAATAAAGATGGGACACTGAGTTTGATAGCACATTATTTTGCGGCATTCTGTTCAATTTATCGCTACATTTACTTAAAGATGAAAGTAACTAGATCTTTAACGACAACAATTATTATCTCTTCGAACGAATTTTATTGAGAACGAAAAAAGAGAAGAAAAAAATGAGTGGATTAAGTGTAGCAAGAAAATATTAAAAATTGAATGGATAAAGGTTTTGCAAAATGGGTTCTTTCAAATTTTCAATTAAATAATGTTATCCATCACATACGATCATCACCAGTTTAGGTGATATTAGAACATTTGATTCATTGTTCAATGTATTAAAATATATCACAATAATGTTAGATAATGAATCAAAATGTCAAATGTCATTTAAACTGATAATAATCGTTAATAACAGATGAAATTACTCATTTCGATTACCCGATTTAATGCATAAGGTACATTCCTCTTTCTATATGCTAGTTTAACGAATTTAAAAAGTCCCATAATGCAATTCCACTATTCTTGAAATTAGGGTGTCACTATTTGATTTTTTCTATGTCTTGTGACCTTGGCAACCTTTCTTGGAATCAAATTTGCACTGCACAAGTAAATCTCAATACCAATACAAATAACTTCCCCACCCACTACCCCACCCCAACCAAAAAAATAAAATAAAATAAAATAAAATAAAATAAACCCATACACATGTATTTATTGCACTCTTTGTCAAGTTGATATTTGACGTTTGTAAAAGAGCAAATTAGTCATCAACATTTTTATTATAGTACATAACTAGTCTCTAATGATGAATATGTCGTAATCCATGTTAAATCTAGTCAACCTTTCATTTCTAGTGTTATGAAGCTAGATTTGTTTCTCAACTTGGGCAATGTTCGATACTAAAAACTTGTCTTATTTCTACGACGACCATCTTACATTTTAACGAAGAATTGAATAATTTTCATGACTATTACAATATAATTGTAAAGGTTGAGACCAACTTGCAATAAGTTGGGACAATTTTGCAGAGAGAGAGAGAGAGAGAGGGTTTGGGGTTGCTTTCTCAAGGGACCCCACATGCCACTACAAAAAAATAAAGAAAGTGACCCCACAACTTCTAATTTTAATAATCTGGCACTACCCACTTTCTGTATCAGAGAATAAATATAAGCCCACAACAATGATTGTGAAACATATTAAAATCTTATAAATTATGGATAATTATTAATTAAATATCATAAATCATAATCGAAAAAATAAAATAGGGTTGCTGGCAGCAGATCAGACTTCAGAATGATTTTTGGCCACTAAAAAATGAAAAAAAAAAATAATAGTAAACTTATTACTGAAATATAATCTGACGAGTACTGAATATTACGTCAATCTTCAAGTTCTTGTTGTTTGTATATGCTTTTAAGCAGTATTGAACAAAATTAACAATAATAATGACAGGATTTTATCAATTTTTCTTGTTCAATACAATTCAATCTTATAAAGTAATATGTACTACACAATCATAAGTTGTAAGCGTTTATCGCAATCAATAAATCACTTGTATACAATGTTTATCTTCTTTTTTTGCCCAATAAATTACTTTATAATAGAATGATAAATTTATTCTGATACTATCTCGAGATCAATCTATGTAAAAATTCGTTACAGGACGAAAGTGACTACATTTTTTTAAATGAAAAAAGATTAGTGCGACTCGACTTGTTCAACTAAAACACAGCTACTAATAGTGTTAATTTAATAATTCAATCGAGTTGAACTTTGACACAAATAAAAAAAATAATTGGTATAATGATATAGAATGAATTCAAATACTTTTGAACTTGACTGAGATAACCCATTTTAAATCTCCCTCTTGACAAAAAAGCTGAAAATAATTACTTATTTGTTAGGTGATCATCCAATTTTATTAATGGAAAGAATAAGACAAAAAAAACAGTCAATAGGTACAATCCCAGGAAAGTCAATATTCTTTGCTATCCCTTCGCACTTGTATGGTCAATGTACAACTCTGCAAAGCACACAAAAGGTAATCAACCAAAACCAAAGTAAAATAAAAAGAAAAGGGCTTTCACGAGGTTCCCACAACCTATGAAAATCAAAAGATTCATTAATGTGTTACGTGTGACATTTTATAATCGTTATAAATCTATCCAGAATAGATGAGATACAAATGAGGTCTTAATATATACGATAAATATCATAATGTAATAGTCGCAATTAAGTACGAGTTTTATTAAGACCTACAAAGTGTGAATACCATAGATGATCGAAAGTAATAAAAAAAAATGGTTTTAAGGGCTTTCCACGAATTACTGAAGTGTGTCGAAATTTTTATTAAGGGGAAGTGTATCAAGATATGTTAGATGTACTAAAAATCCAACAAAAAACGTAGAACAAAATAAATTCCGAACAAAAGTAGCTTGACACCAAGGTCTCCTAAAGACTTGATAAACGATTTGCTCAGTTACACTCACGTCACATAATCAAAATAGTAGTTCTACTAATGAACAAGTTTAGACTTCGTTTTTTAATAAATTTAAGTCAAGATAGGTTTGATTTGAGCAAAGCTCCAATGAAGCTTAAAGCACTATAAAAATAATACACCTACCAACAAATTCATAGAAGACACGATTCACTTATTAACTTAGTGATTCCGAAATGCTTTGCTCAATTTTAGCATCCTAAGAATTGTAGCATTTCCTTTTCATCAATCTCCACATTACAACTATCATCTCCATTCACTCCAAAAATCATAACCCCAACGTAAATAAACACATTACTTCATTTACGAAGTCACTTCGACCACAAACCGTAGTTTTATCCCTAAATTCCTCTTTTGAAGTCTAAGAAATCTTAATTCCTTTTTCCTACTCCTCAATTACCAAACATGGCCTAAAGTTTATAACTTCAAAAAATCAAAAGAGCAAAAATAAATAATCCAAAATTTACAAAACCCAGAAAGTGAATATCACGATACTCTAATGACCTTCACGGATTTCAAAACGGCACGAGCCTCCTGCTCTAACTCTCTTCATCCCACCATTTTCCTTGAATAGTTTACACTTCCCCAAAAACATTAAACCCATAACCAAATGTATAGTAATAAAACAAACAAATTCAAATGTTGTTACAGCACAGAGGAATAAGGAATTGCTGCCAGAATTTCAACAGCAGTACCTGTTTGGTCTCTTTTTTTCTTTTTTTTTTTTCTTTTTTCAATTAAAAAAACTGTCAAGTATATTCTGACGATCATTTTCTGTGAAGATCTGATGTTATGCCAATCTGTTTGGGAAACAGCGAACAAATGGATAAGCATGCACCTTACAGATTTTATTTCATAAAATATTAAACAAAATTTTACCACCAAAATATTGCAGTGCTAGGATTTTTGGCCCCAATCTGTAAAAATAAAAAATGGGGAAAATGTACACAAAAACTTCAAAAAATACATACAAAAACAAAATCTTTCATTACATCTATATATTTACCACATGATTTATCAACTTAAAAGTAACTTTTTAACAGCTTTTCTTGCTCTAGTGAATACTATCAACTTAGAACGAAAAAGCAACTTTTAATCACGATCAAACATCCAAACTTTTAGAGTTTTTCCTTGAGAAGGGCTGCCAATCCAGTGATCGTTCCTTTGTTTGCCCTCTTCACCTTCACTGCCGGCGGCTGCCATGTGATCTTCGATTGAACCTCGAAGGGGCAGTTCGCCTCCGATGAAGCCGTCCTTTCACCAAAGATCAAATCCAATTCTCCGCCTTCGGTTGGCTCCTCGACCGTGAGAGTGGTGGCAATACGGGTATACGGGGCTAGCCATTTGGAAATCATATATTCGGCCTTACGCCACGGTGCGATATGCATCCCTTTCTTTTTGAGGCTCTGCCGAGCAGCCTCCGATAAAATGGAAACAATTTGGAGAAGCCGATCGGATTTTCCGACGAAAATGTAAGGCACAGACTGTAGAATTCCCTTGTAACTGCTTGTTGATCGTGCGATTTCGAACTCCGGTCGGAAATCTATGTCGATTAACAGCCTCTCGCATTCTATAATCACGTCTATATATTCATATTCACCTATAAACAAGAGATAAAATTAGAGCTAATTTAAATTATTAGACCGAATCGATCAAAATTCACCGAATATGAATTGATAGAGCACGTACCAGCAGGAATGGATGAAGATTTTTCCCATTTGGATTTACAAATGGAGGCGTTGTAACCTAGGACTTTTAAACCCTCGGAGACGATTTTTCTCAAATCGTCCTTCCGTTTGCAAAATTTGCTGTTTTCTACTATTTTCGAAGTGTCTGCTAGCAGATTTCGCTCCTCCACACTCGCACAAGGAATCAAACTCTGCAAAACATCACCAAAAAGATAAGTTAACCGGTAATTTTGACCAAAAAGTGAGAAATGGAAGATTTTTGGAGAATTTTTGGTACTTTGAGAGTGTCGGAGGGGTCACTGAAAGAAGTGCCTGGAGTGTTGGAGTCAAAGAAATCAAACTCGTCATCGGAGCTGTCATTGCTGTTACCATTGAAGCAATTGCAGCGGTTACGGCCGTATTTTGCGGCGATGGTCGCTGATTGCTTCTCGTTATCTTCAATGAAGTTCTGAACCATCTTATCAAGACAAATCGAGCTCGGCTCAAACTCAACCACCGCCGCCGCGGTGGGAATTCCTCTATCTTTCTCTCCGCCGGTGCTCGGTTTCTCGGCCGCTGAAATCCTCAGAACACTGTTGAACTGCCGGTCGAAGAGACGCTTCAGCCTCGATTTCAAAACCAGGGGCTTCACCACATCGTTCCGGATCAACGATTCACCGTACAGCTGTGAATCTATCGGTTGAATTCTCATCGGAAGAGGCATTTTCTGAAAAAACTACACTGCCTAACTATATACTATGTACTGTCAGTTGAATTTTCAGAGCTCACTCGCTTTGCGTGCAAGATAGTTAAAATCAAAACTATCCTAAAAACGAAAATCACAAAAATTCTTCAAAAGCATAGATTTCAATGTCAATGATGCAATTCCCCAAAATATCACTACTAAAAAGCCAAATATTTCACACTAATATTTACGCCAAAGAAAAAGAAAATGAAGATACTCTATGATCATAGATACGAGCATTGCACACGTGAAGCAAGGGACATCGGAATGTTCATTTCCCGGCGAGATTTCTACCGCCGGCGGTGAGATGTTAGTATTTTGGTGTGTTAATGTGTGTAATTTGTTGATTGACTAGTTTTTTAGCTTAGGATAAACTGGGAATTGAGGGGGGGTTTTATACAGATATGGCGGTTTATTGACTATAATTGGACTGCCACGTGGCTTTTTCCTTTTTTAAAAAAAAATGGATTCATTCGCGTTCGGGTTTTAATTAAACGACAGCGTTGAGTGATTTTTCATAATCATAGGTCCGTATTATCTTGACACGTGTCGAATGAAAATTACAAAAACTCCATTATTTTGTAATTGATTTATTTTTGACATCCTAGACCGATAGTATTGGGACAAACTATTTATTTATTTTTATCCATTAAGAATTGCATTATTTATTTATTTTTTGAAATAAAGTGAATGATATATTATCCAAAATGTATTAAAAAATAAATGCTTTAAATTATGTATTAATCTTTTTAAAATGATTGCAATGAAATATATGTAATCGAGAATTTTGTTTCATTAATAATATTGAGATATTGCGAAGATTACCTTAATCTTTTCTAGATTACGATTTTTGTCGTTTTCTTTATATCCAGTAAGTTACTACAATTAAAGCTACGGTTTGATGAACAAACATGCAGTTGAATTTCTAATCGTCTAAATAAGTATTGAGATATAACAAGATATTATCATAATCTTTTCTAGTTTATGGTTTATATCGACGATCTTTTATCCGAGCAAGTCAATGAAATTCGAATTACCATCTGACGAACAAATATGTTGTTTATTGTTGTGCACGTAATTAATTTTTTAATATTATCTATCGATGCAAAATTTATAGGATACAACATTAAAATTAAGTAACACTTTTTTTTTTTTAAAATTCAACTAATTACAAATTTTTACCAGCTTGGTCTTTCAATCGTTGATAAGATTGGAATTCAGTAAGAATTAAAAGTTTGCCTTCGTATTTTAATTTTTTAGTAGGGATTCGGACGATTTTTATATCTACTACCATAAAAAAAAATCGATACAAAATCCACATCTAGCAATACGTAAACGTTTTAAAATGAAGTTCAAGTGTTGTGTTAAACTCGTCTGATGGTTCTTAATTTCGTTTTTATCTTGAACTTTGCAAAATAGATAAAAGATAGCATGATCTAAAATAAAAAAGATCTGCAAATATAAAATCCAAATAATAAATTATGATTTTTCAATTTTCATAGTTTTTTCAAACAAAATATGCATTTTTGAATGGTCATATTTTGGAGAATTGTGATTAAAAAGTAAGAATTTTTTTTTTCATTTACGTGTAATATTATTTTATTAAAAAATATATAAATAAAAATAAAAAACAAAAAATGTAATTTTTTTGGAGATTCGGAATAGATTTATTTGGGGCAAAAATCAATTGTAAGCTAGGGTTATTTATTAAAGAAACACATGAAAGGTGGTCTACTTTGACGAGGTGGGTCCCCGCTACTTCAATATAAAGGGTGAAACATTTTTCTTAGTAATCTTGTACTTGATTATGTATGTATGAAAGTAAAAGAGAGACACAATTTGCTTTCATCAATATGAATTGACATAATAAAACATTTTAAAATATTACCAGTTTTCGAAGATTATAGGTGCATAAACACAAGACATTGATCCCCACCGAAAAGCAAATTAACACAGGGAAAATCGATCGATTGAACAACTTGACATTAGCGGTTAAATCAGTTAATTAATAATTGTAATTTTAAATTACGTATCTCTTGCTCAGGATTATGTATATATTTGAAAAATATATTCTTACCAAATAAATCGTCTTGTTCCTATGTTGTCATTTAGAGTCGAAGGATATGGACAAGCGCGTCTTTATCCATATAAGGAGAGAAATTTGAAGGTTTAGAATGCATTTGATTTGTTGTTTTCAGTTTCGTAAAAAACTAAAAACATGTTTCATCTAGTATTTCTGAAAATTTATTTTCAAAAATAAGAATAAACTTATAATATAGAACTCAAAACGCATTTTTCACATTGCAAGTTTTTTTAGTGAAAATTCTGAAAACATTCAAAACAATCGTTTAAAAAAATTATTTATTTATTTTTTTTAAATTAAAAAAATTTAAAAAACCCTATATAAAGGGTAATTAGCACATAACGTCCTCACCTTTCATTATTATTGTGGAAAATATCTATTCCTTTCATTTTTTGGTATTTTCACATTTCATTGCGCAAAATATCATTTTCATCTTTTTCTCAATTAAAAATTGTGAAATGACGAATATACGCTTCTCTTTAAATAAAACAAAAAGAAAAAGAAAAACTAATTGCAACCATATTCCCAAATTTCTTTAAAAAGTGCAAATGAGTCCCAAATAAAATTAAAATGGTAATTAATACATACATATTTCACCGTTATTGCGAAAAACGTTCATACCTTTCATTTTTCTGGCATTTTCACTCTTAATTATACTTTTGATTGTGCAAACCATCATTTTCATCCATTTTCATCATATTTCTCAATAAAGAAATGTGAAATAATGAATATACCCTCCTATTTAAATAATTTTTTTTAAAATTTCTAATTGTTTAATAATTTATTTGGGACTCGTTTACACTTTTTAATTTTTTTAATTTTAAATAAATTTAATTGGAACTCGTTTGCATTTTTTTTAAAAATAATTTTTTAATAATTTATTGGGGACTTTGAAAAATAGATAAAAGATAGCACGATCTAAAATAAAAAAGATCTGCAAATATAAAGTCCAAACAATAAATTATGATTTTTCAATTTTCATAGTTTTTTTAAAACAAAATATGCATTTTTTAATGGTAATATTTTGAAGAATGTGTAGTTAAAAAGTAAGAAAATATTTTAAATTTACGTGTAATATTATTTTATTAAAAAATATGTAATTGAAAATAAAAAGAAAAAAATCTATTTTTTGTAGAATTGGCATAAATTTATTTGGGGACAAAAATCAAGAATTTTGCTATGAGTACATAAGAAAACACATAAAATTTGACATAATAGTCACTCCCTATTGGGGGGGCGTCGGGGGTGTTCATGTGGTCATTATATCAAACTCTATGGGTACATCAAGAAACACATGAAAGGTGGTCTACTTTGACGAGGTGGGTCCCCACTACTTCAACATAAAGGAAAAGCATTTTTCTTAGTAATCGCGTCCTTGATTATGTATGAAAATAAAAGAGAGATACAATTTGCTTTCATCAATATGAATTGACAGAATAAAAAATTTTAAAGTATTACTAGTTTTCGAACATTCTTGATGAAATCGGTCGATTCAACAACTCAACATCAGCGGTTAAATCAGTTCATTAATAATTGTAATTTTAAATTGTGTATCTCTTGTCCAGGATTACGTATATATTTGCAAAATATAATTTTATCAAATAAATCGTCTCATTTCTGACTCTGGTCTTCTATATTTTCAATTTTTTTTTCATTGTGATCCCCATCTCTCAAACTCTTTTCTTTAGCTTTCCTATGCCTACTTCTATTATAAGTATATTGTTTTGAGCGATAAAATTGTATTTCATTTAAACTTGATGTTTAATTACTTTTTTGTTATGAAAAGTTTTTGATATTTACTATTTTACTCGTAATTGTTGATATTGTACTCATAAATATTTAAAAATAATTAAGGAAATATAAAATTGAAATTGACTTGCAAGTTCAACAGTTGATCCGACATTTGAATCATTAACCCGATAACCACTTCGTTGTACGATTGATTTCTTAACTATGGTATCAAGGTATTTACTTCAATTCCACTCCAATGTGATAATCAGTAGCTATAAGATTCTGAAAATTTATAGCAAAATAAAAAAAAAATAAATAAATAAATAAA
>CAIGRB010132099.1:15740-33495 GCA_903798255.1 Fraxinus quadrangulata
GAATAAAAATAACTCAAAACTCTTAATGATTATTTACATAAAAACTCTAAAAATATATTTAAATAAACACAAATAAAAATATTCTCATCCCACATTGTTAATTTTTATTTTTATTTCCTATAGTTTGAACTCAATTTATTATTTATTTTTATTTTACATTTGTAGCGAGAAAAATTTATAAAATTCACTAATTTCAAATAGTATTTATTATTTATTTATTTATTAACATAAAATTGTTCTATTTTTACTGAATAATCAAATTTTATGAAATATAATAATTTTTCAAAATTTCAAACCAAGTGTGTTTTGTAGTTTTTCAAAATGACCATCTCAATTAGGGGCTAAATCACAAACCAAAGGGTTGGGAGTGACCGCTCCTAGCTAGGTTGAAGGTGGGTGGTCAAGCTTGATGAAGGTTAACCAAAGAAAATCCTTCGGTAGGGTGATCGATCTTCGTCCTCTTCATATTACAAGTTTGATTTTACGATCATAGATTTTCGTTTAGTTGTGTGGACAATATCACATTTATTTTCAAAAATAATTTCGAAGTGAGCTTGTACCCTACATCTCAACATAGATGAAAAAATGACCATTGGAAATCCAAAGTGAAAAGTGACTGTTTTGTCTATTGGGAATTTAAAATGATACAAAAGTAAAAATTGTAAGACGTAGATACTCTTTTTAAAGGTTGGGAACTCGACTCTAATTTTGAGAACTCGACACTAAATTTCGTTTTTCTTGATACAAATTATGTTTCTATTGCAAAAGATTCTTTCACCTATCGATGGTCTTCGTTTTCTGTGTAAGAACTTTAGTGAGACAAAAGGTATCAATTTCTTTTAATGATGTCTGGAAATTATTGAGCCTCTTTAGTACAAAAGTATTACCAATTTCTCTTATTTTGAGACTTTTGGGACATTGGCTGTTTGTTTATATTGAAAACGGACTATTCTTTTTGAAATCTCTTATCAGATGGCCCAACAAAATAAAGCCATTCCTTAAAAGCTTGTACTATGTTTCGATTTAAAACTAACGACGCATAAAATACGCTTTTATATATATATATATATCAAAAAAACGTTTTCTAAGAATTAATCGATCGCTATTTCAACATCTATCATCATGGCTACAATCTTCATAATCACGCCATTTCATGACAGCTACATGCTCAGCCAGTGCAAAGAAATTAAAGTAAAAGGCGTCCCATTAGCTAATTTTGAAAACCAAAATGTCCAGTGTATATCACGACGTCAAATTTAACAAGGTCATAGTATTAGACATAGTACGATGCATAGAAATTTAATGTATTTTCCTTTTCAATTTTGTCAGGCATTGTCGAGCCCATCTTATTGTATTACTGGACAAAAGATCGAGGTTTCACTAATTTGAGGATGTCCTACATTTTGTGAGACAAGTAGAGTGCAAAGAAATGGGACTAAACTTCTTGTCATTTTCTACAAGTTGGTACATTTTAAGGAGGTTTTGTAATTTGTGGGCCATTTTGTTGTCTATCTTTCAAACGGTAGTTGAGGCATCAAAATCCAAGTTGAGAATTGTGATAGCAACGCAAGTACAATTGTTTAAGATCATACAAATTCATTAAAGTAATCAAATTATTAATATTTTGAGGAAATTAAGAATTCGATTCTCTTTACGAAATATATATATTCTATGATCAAATATTTTTATCGAATTGAAATGTTGTTTCAAAAGAAACTGATAACATATATGTTTAATAGCCTACTCACTAAAACTATTTTTGCGAAAGTTAAGGTTGTGTTACAATCTTATTTGCTTCAATTTTAAGTATGAATTTGGCTTCAAAACAAAGTGTGTTGTACATTTGGAAGGTTTATGACTCCCTCATGCGTGGGATTTAGAACTAAGAAATGAGTACAAAACAATTCCGATATTTTTTTATAACTTTTAAGCAATGTAAGTGAAGTGTCGTGTCTTTGAAACCTATATAGTTACAACTTGTCTTGATAACTTAAAATTCTTTTAGTTTATTTTTGTATTTGGTTAATTTTATCATATAAAAGGCATATGTATTTTATAAATGAGGCATATGCCAAGTGAAATTTAAAGCCTTGTGCTTTCTTCACAGCTGTGAATTGTTGAACCTTGTAATTGCCTATGTTCCTTTTGCAAGCAAGAAAGTTTAGAGCATAATGTAATTATTTAATCCATATAATACATTAAAAATTTGTCCATTTGCAATTTTTAATCATGTAAAAAGCAAGCATTCAAAATTTATTTAACTTTTTGATGAGATAAAAATCATCATGTTTGATGAAAAGTTCCCACCTACACTAATAATTCAACGGGTTTACACGAGGTATTATCGTCTATACGTGAATTATTTTAGTGAACAATCTTGCAGATAATAAGTTTTAAAAGTTAAAATCTCTTATCATGTAGTATTATGATGATATTTATTACTAGTTTCAAAAGGTATAATCGTTTAAGAATCAAAATATCATATTGCATGCGCTATAAAGTAACATTTTTAACATTGAATGAGACCGAAACTCAAATTTGAACGATGATGCAAAATATTATTTAAGAATTTGCTCTCCAAAATCATCGTAAAGTGATAAATAAAAGCAAACTCTTAATGATGGATTTGCTAGCAAGATTATAATAAAGTTTTTTAAAAAATGATTTTTATAAAGTAAGATAGTGACAGGTGAAGAAGTAAAGGAGTTTTGATGAGAAAAGCTAAGGTTTGGGAAATGATTGTTCTATTTTTCTTTATCGCTCTCACCAAACCCTATCCTTGGAAGATTATTGCAATTTTTACTTATTTTAATCTTTTATGTGGGAATATTCCAAGAGAAAACATTTATTCTCACGATTTTTGTTTATCACTTTATTTTCAAATGAGGGTTAGGTCACTCAATGCACAAACAGATGATTAATTATCAGCTTCTCATATTCCATGAAAAGTAGGGAGGAATATCCAAAAAAAAAAAAAAAAAATTTCAGCATTCGATCTGATTCTATTTTTGTTCATTAGGTTTGAAGAAACTATTTTTCTTTTTGAAAGTCGAAGAAAGAAATTCTATTTTCTTGTCTATTTAATATGGTCACGGAGAAAGAATTACTTTTGTTATGAGATGTTTAAAAGGCTTATTAACACAAAGCATCTCTACATTTGAGTTTTAGTGTGCAAAATATCTCAATATTTTAAATTTTTGTATTTTCATCCCTCTTTCCATGTTTTATTATGGAAAACGTCATTTTGTTCATCTGTTGTTAGTGCCACACTTAAATGCACACATGGACTCCATTTTATTTTAAAACAAGAAGGTAAAATGGTAGGTCCACTTCAAGAGAGAGAGAGAGAGAGAGAGAGAGTATTCTTCTTGCCATAAACAAGTTATTCGCAAGTATCAAAAAAAAAAATTTAAATAGTGGTAGATAACAAAACTCTGAAATGTCAGCAAGCATGAAGATTAATCAAACAAACAAAGCAAAACCAAGTTTTTGAATCTGAATTTGGGTGTAAAATCGTAATTATGAAATGCAGCGTGTTTATTGTTTGAAGTCCACCGTTCATCATCACTCAGGCTGATGCATCATTTTCCAGTTGTGGCTTTCATACCTACTCTCATCTGCCATTACTCTCCATAGCAAATCGATATCAAAAATCATAAAACTCAGTTTTCCCAGAACATCAAATATAGAGCTGTGAATCTGTTTTCTCCTAGAAATTGAACATGTGCAAAACGTTCAGACATTTCAACAAGTTTTACGAAAAACGTCCCTACATTGCAGAAGATTTTGCCTAAAACATCCCTATGTTTTGAAGCGTTTTGCGAAAAACGTCCTTACGTTTCGTGTTTATGCGAAAATCGTCATTGTCTTATCTTGAGAGCTTCATGTCCAACACAGCAACTTGGCACACTAATAAATTAACTCAACGCACTGATCAAATTACAATTTAAAGACAACAAATCAAATTTATAAATCGAGGCATCAATAAATACAACAGTTATATAAAAATCGAACAAAAAAACTTTGCAAGAGGATGAAGTCACAACCAAAAGTGCTCAACATTACTATATATTCTGTCCATCATTCAACAACAAAAAACCACAACATTCAGACACATTTTTAGCTTTTATTCTGTTCATCATTCACACACATCAACAAAAGAGATTTACAATTCAGGCCAATCTCCAACGTACTACAAGTGCATTCAACAAGAAGCAAATAAATAAATAATAATAATAATAATAATAATAATAAATTAGAGACTATACCTAATTAGATGTTGGCGGTGGTGCACATAAATTGCCTTCTCCCAGTTTGCCCACTGTGTGCATACAATAGCCCACGATGAGATGATAGGAGAATGGGAGGAAGAGAATGGGTGCAAGAGGAATGTGAATAGTTGAGATTTCGAAAGGAAACCATGCGTGTGTCTGTTATGTTCTTGATGGAAAAAAACTCTTTCTTTTCTGTTTTTGAAATGATCGGACTAGTTTACCCTTCTTGTTTTAAAATAAAAGTAAGTCCATGTGTGTATTTAACGGTGGAACTAACAACAGATTAACAAAATAACATTTTTTACAATCGAATATTAAAATAAGGGTGAAATGCAAAAAATTTAAACGTGGGGACGTTTTACACACTAAATGTCAAAAGTATGAACATTTGTACCAATAAGGCATGTTTAAAAATACTTTCTTGCCCTTTTTGGTCCTGATCATAGTAACCATAATACTATAGTCAAATCAAATGTTTCATTTGAAGGACATGTAATTTAGTACTATTGACCTCAAATGGTTAATCTAAGTACGATGATGACAAATACAAGAGGAATAATGCTAGTGTGCCATTCCCTTTGACATAGGGGATGACACTTTGGCCAAGTGGGGATGGCACTTTAGCAAAACCCATACAAGAGTGACGATCACATAATAATTCTTCTTTTTTTAAGTCCACGGGATTGTGAAAGGGTTAAACAAGTATTAATTTATTTGATGCTCGAATTTCGAACGCTCTCGACTTCGCACGTAAAGACGAAGATTGCGAGGTGGGTGAATTAACAATTGATGAAGGTAATTAAATTGATTGATTGAGGCAGGTGTATGTGATAAATGCTTTCATGTCACTTGTTGAAACTTTTCTTATTGTGTTTTTTTTGGGGCCCATTTCATTATGAATTTTGAATTTGAGTCCTTATTGTATTGTTTAGTTATAAATTGTGTTGAGAAGAAAGAAAGCTTGTAGTCATGAATGAGTATATTTTCCTAGAATATACTTACAAGTGGCCAAGTTCCAAACATATCTTATCATCATGGTTCTTTTTAAACCCCACCCACCCCACGACAACAAAAAAGGGAAGAAAATAACTCCGAGTCGAGATCTACTGTCTTCGTGACAATAACCTGCTAAACTCACAACCTTTTTTCCTCGCAACAAATTTTGTGGTATAACCTTTAAAACTGACACCTCAAAGTCGTAGTAAGGGATCAAAATTGTAGTGGCAGGGACAACTAAGGAGACAACCATACGGTGACAAGATTTCAAATAATAAAAGTTGAAATTGTTATTTTTGGAATAAAAATTCCTTCTTCGAACAATTTAAAGATACTTGTACTTACAGAATTACCTAAATAAAATTGAACAAGTAACAAGTGGTTGATCAACAGAATCAGAATGTTAATTTGATCCCACCGACTTTCACTTTATATAATAAACCTTTTCCAACAGAAATCTGGTAACTTCGGTATATGGAAACATTTGATCAACATGTATGAAGGTTCATTCTTTAAGCTAACCAAACATGCTCTAAATGAAGAAAAAAAAAGGTTCAGCAAAATTTTTATCGTCGTTCTCGATTACTACCTAACAAACATATCATAAACCTTTTATTCGAGTACTACAGAGAATTTGGATGACTAATCACCTGTGAACGCCAATGGAATATCTCATTACTAGAAGCCTAAGGTAGATTAGTCTTCAGGAGGATTTATTTAAGTGCGTGACTTATAATGAAATAGACCTGATCTGATCACTTTGTCCTGATGAAAATACAAAGAGAGATGCCAAATCTGTCAAATATATGTGCTTCTTTTGTCAAACTATCAACAGATTAATTCCTTTCAAGGAGTCAATCAAAGAAAAAAATATAATTATGTTGCTCTCAGTAACAAGAATTAATGGAGTTGAGCCAAAATAAGAAATAAACAAAACATTCATAGAACAAATCAACATTGATTGTTGCTTACAAAATTTGCCAATTCTTCGCCCGAATAATTAAATGTCTCAGACAAAACATAGCTTAAAGCTGACGTTTCAAATAAATACAACTTCGGTTTTGTTAAAAAATGAAAAACAGAACTCGACCTGGATGCTACGTATTACAAGGAAATACTTTAAAGGATAGCGACATGGTAACGCACCTCGAAGTATCAGATGATGCAGAAAGATTTCTAACAAATATGTCTTTCATGGAACATTCATAACTTGAATAGATTGCAGCATGTTAGAGAGCAATTACTAAATCTCCAGATTTAATCATTCACCGCGATTTGATCAAAGTGAAAGTCTTGTTTAGGTTGCTTTCCATATTATCAGAAAAGCTCGAACGGAATGGAAACCCATTACGGGTTCGGATGTCTTTGTACATACATTGTGGTAGTGAATGCGAAAATGGGGCAGTCAGGTCGACAGCGTGATAGAAAGGACACCATGTGACCTGCCTCTGTGTAAACAAAAATAGCATCCACCTCCAAATTGTTGGCTGCAATATAAAAGGCCTGAATTAGTACCTTCAATCAGAAAAAAGTAAACCCGAAAACCTGCAAAAGGAAGAGTTTCTGATCCAAAGACCTCCTTTCAGGGCATTCAAATCTTATATTGAGGGAAAAAAATTTCTTCATATTATGTCATCTGCAACATTACTAAAATGGATAAGATAAGAAACGAGAATATACACTGACAAATAGAGGTGGCACCAATTGAAGATACATTAAGGGAATGACGACTATGGGGTCAGGTCATGTTTTGAATCGACCTAAAGAGGTCCCCGTTTGTTAGATTGATGCAATTTCAGTACAAGAAGTTAGAAGAGGGACAGGTAGACCAAAATTAACATGGTCTCTGCTGTAGTTGTCAAGGATCTAGATGCTTTAGTTCACCCATATTTTATTTTATCAGAAATAAAGCTTAGTTCGCTGTTATTATTTTATTGTATGCCATCCATGGCATTCAGGTTAAGCGGTCAATAAAGTAGTCCAAAAGTTGAGTCGTCCCCTATATAGAAAGGTCAGAGCCTGGGGTTTCTCTCTCGTTCAGGCAGTAAATATGAAGAATAAATTAAGTTGATGTTGCTAATCATGAGGAATCGAAGAAAAATATTCTTACCCATTTTAGCAGCAGAGTTGCATCTCTCTTCAGAAATACTGTCTACAAAAGAAGAAGCTATGCCCGGGAGTTCCATAGCTTCATGGCATTTCTCCTCTCTCCACCATTTCTCAATTCTAAGACTTAACACTTTTTAGAACAGTCAATGCCTTCTCAGGGTACTGGCCCATGGCAGATTCACCAGAAAGCATTAAAGCATCTGCCCGCTGGCGAACTGCTTCGGAAACATCAGCTACTTCAGCTCTAGTAGGGGTAGGGTACTCTATCATAGGTTCGAGCAACTGAGAGGCTACAATGACGGGCTTATTTAATTGCATGCACAACTGGACTATTCTTTGCCGTTCAGATGGAACCGGTTCCTATGGGTTCTGAGTACCCAGATCTCCACTGGCCACCATAGCTCCATGTGATGCTTGAATGATCTCTTCCAAGTTCTTCAACGAGTCAATACTCTCTATCTTTGTAATCACAGAACCGTCGCTGCATCACGGCATTGCATTTAGATATTATCCAATTTTTAATGAAAGTATTTTTTATTTGTCCTTGAATAATAAATTGAAGTTTCCAGAGAAGACAGATGCGACTGAAGTATTCAATTAGTTTTTTCTCCATTGGATTTGATCCATCCCGTCAATTGATTGTATAGTATCTGAATCCACAATGCTAAAAAAATCTCTCATTTTTCTATTTGAATGACATTATCTGTATTATTGTTCTTCCACGAGGGGAATGGTATTAAGGAAGAACTATAATATCATAATGCATGTGACCAGGATGAGCAATGTTCAAACAGGCTTCAATAGCTATTAAATCCTACATTTAACTACGAAAACCCCATCCACAAATGACCAAACTAAAAAACAACATAAAATGCACAAATTGAATGGTTTTTTTTTTGTGTGTGTGTGTGTGGGTACCTGGATACAACATGAAAAAGGAAATGTATCTAACATATATATACTGACTTAAGGGTCTTTAAAAAAATGATGTATAACTAAGACGCCCATATTATTCTGGAAAATGCCCACTCCCAACCCCTGTAGCGCCAATTTGGTTTATTACCAAATAAATGTGACTTACCCATCTCGAGCTCGTGCTTTAATTTAGCTTTTAAGATGCTTAATAGCTTCAGCAGAATTGACGAATGATATAGTAATAAATTCAACACCCACAGCAATCCTGAAATCAATGTCCAACCAATCCTGAAGAAACAAAATGCTCTAGTGAGAGTAACTATAAAATTTCACATGTATAATGATGTCTCGAAATGGACTGGCACAAAAACATGTTGAATTAACCTAAAAATGTAGGGATAAAAAACATGCGCAATGAGTCAATGACAAAACTGAATTCCGCCATGCATTTAAGAATGGATGCTATTTGGGCACTTCAAGGTACAACAATAACCTGAGTTGCATTTTAACTCTTTTAGACGAGTAATATTCAGCAAAAACTCTAGATACGATTTATATTTCTTTCCAAATTCAGATCCCTAATAGATCCTAAAGTTAGTTGACGAATCACCCAGTTAAAATGTACGTAAACAGGCTGTAAGTTGTTTATCTCACCTAGCCAACTATTACCGGCGACTCATTGTCAAAAACATATCAAGAAGTGGTAATTCGACACAGTATAACTTAAGCATCCAATAAAAACATGTTTAGAAGTAGATTTCCGGAACCAGATGAAGAGACACTGGATGGTCAGATTAAAGAGAACAAATCAAAAATGTCTTCTTCCTCAATTTGTGCTGAGTCAACTCAAAATCCTTGTAAAAGTATGCACATGCGAAAGGAGGTGGTTCAATAGCTTTAAAGACAGATAATTAAATTAACCAAACATTTTTTTAAGAGATACTGATCACCAATGACAATCTAGCAATTTTTCTCACACGGCTAATGAAAGTGTTGCCCTCGTAGTTTTAAATATATAATACTTGAACTGAAAAATAGGTGTGACAAAGCAATATTCAATTATACTAAACATAAGTAAATTATAATATATTTTCTTAGCAAGTACTCCTGCTATCTCATGTTGTTTGACATAATACTTTTGATGTCATACAGAGAATATCACCATCCAAAATGGGGAAAAAAATCAATTAGATCCAAAATTGGCCATTCAAAGTTAAAAATAACAAATGAAGAAAATATGGTGGCCACAATTTCAAAAGAATACCTTAAAACGTGTTGAAATTTTTAATATAAGTGGTGAGGTGTCAAAGAAAAAAGTGACTTTTCTTGAACTTTGTGAAGAGAGATGGTAGTGAATTAAGTGAAGTCCTCTTTTGAAGGCCAATTTATGATAAACCAAAGCCTCAGATTAGAACTTCTTAACATTTGGAAGAGACCGTATATGTTCAACCATTAACTTAGGAAGAAAGGAAATTTTTGAAGAAAGCACAGATGGATGGGAAGTATAAACCTTGAGGAAATAATCTTGCCAACAGGTAAGATTAGCTCGAGTTAACAGAAGTCCAGGATCTGTACAGCGACACTTGACATCTGGACCAATTTTCTCAACCACCTCAAACCTCACCATTCCACCATCTACTAGAAGCTCATCACCCACTTCCACATCTGTCATGTAAGAATTCGGTCCCCCACTTAGTTAACGTGAGATATACTGTTTTCTGCATATTCATTTAATATATATGCTTCATACCCCAGCAAAGCCACCATAGTTCACATTAATAGTGCATTTGGGAAGAGGTGAATCGAAAGCTCGAACACTAAAAGTCCATATTTCACCATCCTGCATAAGAAACAGAACTCAAATTAAACTTCAAACAAGAGATTACAAAATAGATATTTAAAGTTGGCAATGTGGAAGACTGTTTCCTTTGTTGCTTCTTCAAACAAAGAGCATACTGTCCATCTCTCCAAAGAAAAAAAAATTGAAATAAGTTTCAAAAAATTATATCAAATATTTTACAGCAAAAATGAGCGAATCCTTTGAAAAACCAATCTTGGAAGCAATTTAGATTATATTTAGCCCTTAATTGATCCCCATTATTTTTAAAATACATTTTTATCTCTCTTCTTTTCAACCACATGTTTTTTAATAAAATAATATTACATGCAAATCCAAAATTTTTCCTTATTTTTTAACCATACATTCTCCACCAATCTATTACTCCAAAATGCATTTTTAAGAAAAAAAAATGGGGCTCAAACATGCTCTAAATTTATCTTCGAAGTTTGAGAATAACCTCAACTTTTTCAATATGACGTAAATGGGTCCACGTGAATTCATAAAATAAAAAGGAATGTTAAATTTAATTCAAATATATAAAAAGGAATGACAATATCATTGAACAAGTTAGTGGAAAGGAATAGGTTTCTCGTTTTTGTTTAGGCTATTTGAGGGGGTGGAAGGTCTCGTCCTTCAATCTTCACACCACAATTTCAAATGGGGACTCATTTTAAATTTCAAATGGCATATACATAATAACATAAATTGAAGAAATGAAAACGAGGAAAATATGATATAAATAAAACTCAAAGGCATTCAACTGATACATTAGAAATAATAACATCAAACAAAACCCTATAAATGCTGGTATCCTCTGTAATTCTGGAGGTAAAGTACATGTCCCCACATCATTATAAGCTTTTGTTTTGTTATGAGTTGTCTTTGCATATATACAACAGATGTATATATAGTAGGATTATATTCCTTCTTAGATACGATTATTTCCTAATGAGAAATATCCTCTCTATGTATATATATGTGTAACCCGTTTATGAAATTAATATCAAATAAGTTATTCTCCAAAATCAAATCTCAACATGATATCAGAGCAAAGTTTCTAAGGTTTGGTATTTTTCTTCCGCCTCCTTTCTTTCCTCTTCTTCTTCTAACTTTTCTTTTCTGGCAGGGAGTGTTGGGTTAGTTAATATTGATTAAAGACAGCAGAACCTTAGTATAGTTATGGTCAGAAGTATGTCTGTTGTCGTCAATCGAGGTTGCTTTTGACATCTGAGGAGTGTGTGATTGCGGGAGTAGTTGCCGATCGTTTGTTCAGCGATGTACATGAGATTGTACCAATCGAGTGTGTCTGCGGTGTTAGGCTGGGATTTTGTGTTGATTCTGTGGCGGTTCTATTCGGCAGTGTTAGGCTGAGATTTTTGGCCGGTGATTTCTACAACATAGAGAGCAGAGTTTAGGAAAGAGAAATAGAACTTGGGCTGAGGTTTATAACGAGCAGGATAATGAGCAGAGTTAACTTGGGCTGAGGTTTGATAAAAATTTCCTTTAGGCTTTAAGGTAGGTCAATTTTTTTTAATTGGTTTATTTTGTTTGGACTGCTTTATTGGGCTTGTAATATTGTTTTTTTTCCCAAGCTTGATCCTAGATCCCTTAAGTGTATATTTTTGGGTTATTCTCGACAGCAAAAAGGTTATCGATGTTTTTATCCTTTCTTATGAAGATACTTAGTATCTGCCGATGTCACCTTCTTTGAGTCTACACCCTTTTCCAATACTTCTGTGTCTTCTACTCCATCTTCTATTGAGTCTGAGTATGATTTCCTTATTTACACTGTGACTATACCTGTGTTACCAGTATCTTCTTGTCCTTCTATTGGAAATGTTTACACTTGTCGTGTGCAACAATCTTCAATGGCACCTGCTACTAACCATGACTTACGGCCTTTACCTGCTGCTTCACCTCCGGATTCGTCACCCCCTCCTGATCCTAGTCTTGATCTCCCATTGCCCTCTGAAAAGGTGAACGGTTATGTACTTATCATGTCTCTTCTTTTGTTTCTTATCATGCATTATCACCTTCTTCCAAGTCCTTCATTGCTTCCTTAAAGCACGTGTCCTTACCGAAATCTATCTCTGAAGCTTTGTCTCATAGTGGCTGGCGAGCGGCCATGCAAGAAGAAATGTTGGCACTAGAACATAATCACACTTGGGATTTGGTTCCTTTATCCCTCAATAAACAGACAATCGGGTGTAAATGGGTGTTTACATTCAAGATGAATCATGATGGGTCTGTTGCTCGATTGAAGGCTCATTTGGTTGCTAAGGGATATGCTCAAACTTATGGTGTGGATTACTCTGAAACCTTCTCTTCGGTTGCTAAGCTAACTTCTATTTGATTATTCATTTCTCTTGCCGCTACCTATCATTGGCCGCTTCATCAGCTGGATGTTAAAAATGCATTCCTCCATAGTGATTTGCTCGAAGAAGTTTACATGGAGCAACCACCGGGTTTGTTGCTCAGGGGGAGTCAAGGAAGGTATGCAAACTGCAAAAGTCATTATATGGTCTGAAGTAATCACCTCATGCCTGGTTTGGAAGATTTAGTGAGGTTGTGACTGAATTTGGCTTGCAAAGAAGTGCATATGATCACTCTGTATTCTTTAAACACTCTACAGCTGGGTGTATTTTGTTAGTGGTATATGTTGATGATATTGTAATTACTAGTAGTGATAACATTGGCATAAGTATGCTGAAGGCTTTCCTGGGCACAAGGTTTTAGACAAAGGAGTTAGGTCCTTTAAAATATTTCTTAGGGATAGAGATCTCTTGAAGCGGTAAAGGAATTTTTCTATCTCAAAGGAAATATGTACTAAACGTAATGGATGAGACAGGTTTAGCTGAAGCAAAACCTTGTGATACCCCCATGCTACCAAATGTGAAACTTGGAGTAGAAGATGGAGATGTTTTTGTTGATGTAGACAAGTACATGAGGGTAGTGGGAAAATTGAACTATCTCATAGTTACTCGTCCAGATATTGCATTTCCAATAAGTGTTATCAGTCAGTTTATGTCATCTCCTAGAACTTCACATCGGATTGTTGTAACTCATATATTAAAATATCTTAAAGGAGCTCCAGGACGTGAGATTCTTTATAGAGACCACGGTCATTGTAAAGTTGAGGGTTTCTGAGATGCTGACTAGGGAGATTCTCCTATAGATAGGCGCTCTACTACAAGGTATTGTGTTTTCGTTGGAGGTAATCTAGTCTCTTGAAAAAGTAAGAAACAAAGTGTTGTTGCTCGATCAAGTGCGGAATCTGAATATCGGGCTATAGCACAGGTGACTTGTGAACTTATGTGGCTACATCACTTACTTGGGGAGATTGACATTGATAAGTCCCACTCTATGAACTTGTGTTGTGATAATCAAGCAGTTATTCACATTGCCACTAATCCGGTATATCATGAAAGAACAAAGTACATAGAGGCAGACTGACATTTTGTCCGTAGAAGTTACAAAAAGGATTGATTTTGACTGAGCAATAAGCATGTTAAGACAGAGGACCAATTAGCTGATGTGTACACTGAGGCCTTAACTAGGAATCAAGTAAACTATATTTGTAACAAGTTGGACATGATTGATATCTATGATCCAGCTTGAGGGGGAGTGTCAATGAGTTGTCTTTACATATATACAACAGATGTATATATAGTAGGATTATTTTCCTTGTTTGATAGGATTATTTCCTAATGAGAAATATCCTCTCTACTTATATATATGTGTAGCCTGTTTATGAAATTAATATAAAATAAGTTATTCTCCCAAATCAAATCTCAACATGTTTTATCAATAAAAAGGTAGGGATTAAAAAATCCCACCTTCGCTTGGATGGTGTTTTTAACTAAACAAAAATGTTACTTCTAATTTTTCCACTAAAACTTGTATTTCTTGTTAAGCTTTTCCAAGAAACTGAAGGTTTTACTTAGCTATGTTTTACATTAAGTTATTTTTCTTTACAAATTTTACCACTTTCCACATAATTGTGTTTTTTCTTTTACTTTGTTCATTTTTTATCAATAAGTAAATCAAGCAATATGATATATTTTTAAGAAAAAAATCCAACTGATCAGAAAATTTCATACGATTCAATTTGAAATTGGAAGAGATTTGATAAGTACTAACATAACAAAAATTGTTAGAACTATATGCAGTAGGCGTAATATTAACATCTCAGACAGAACTAGATCACAAAATTTAAAAATAGGCTATGTTAAGGCCCAAAGAAATACAACCAACTACAGTCTTTCTGCCAAGTAACTCAATTATCATACAGAAGCACAAATATAAATACGGACATGTAGATATCAGCGATAGCTAAAGTCAGGACAAAATTCTGAAGGACATCAGTACCATATGTCAAAGTTACCTCTAGTGGCGAAAGACAAATATTTTACTCAAAATCAGGGGAAAAAAAGGGTTGAAAACTTAAAGAACGCTGCCAGGCTTTCATGTATAAGTTTCCCATTTGCTCATCATTTGAATGTACAGTCTATTATTCAAAATAATATAAAGATTCAGCATTTTCCAAAGGTATAAACATGAAATTGAGCTATTGCCATGAACATAAAGCACCCTCAATATTGAATTGATTTCTCCCCTTTCCGACAAGTATCAAATATTATATGCCATGGGTGATAAGCATTTGATTATAACACAACATAGATAGTCTCAAGTTCCCAATTGGAAAATATAGAAGATGCCAAACTGACAAATACAGAGATATAGCTGTGATAAGCCTACAAATAAATCATATTATTTATAAGGCATATTCTTATATTAACCTTAGCATCCCCTCTTAAAATCACAAGCTAAAAGATTTATTTGTAAACTTCAGTAGAATATTTTCATTCATAATTAAAACTCAGATATCACTGAATAGTCAAATTCTCTATTCAAAACATAATGAGAAACAAATTGCCTACTTCTCTTTCATAATGGTTACATGGCTTCAGAGGAGTGATATCAAGATCCACCATGTGAATATTGCTCCATAGACAATAGATCTTAAACTTCCTTTTGAAGATTTCAGAGAGATTGATGGGTATATAATTATCAATAAACAGGGTTACAGAGACATAATAACAGTTGAACAATCCTGGTCTTTCATGTTGTTTGGCAAAAACTTGTGTTGTTTCTTGTAAATAATTATATATACTTCAATCTTGATGGTTAAGGCACCATTAGAACTTCTGATAATATAGTGACCAGAGTACTTGATCATCATTGTTTTCAAGAAGCCTTAAATAAATCTAAAACAAACTAAGCCATGGAGATCCCTTGACCCTGTAAATAATGAAATTGCAATCAAATTTGTAATTTTATTAGCATTTATAATAAATCCATGCAAACGATGTACCAATTCTCGTATTCCTCAGTTGTTTGATAATGGCCAACTTCTGAGTAATTGCTTTACGAAATTGTTGCAATAGGTCAGATCATTCAGTCTGCTTAACCATCATACAGAGGGAGTATGTGGCGGTCAAAGAAACTCTGCTTCCTAAGTTAGATCATAGATGAGCTTTTGGATAAAATTTGACGGGGTTTAGAATCAAACAGTAAGGACTGCTTTCTGGAAGTCTTTGGCCACATCGTATTTATAGGAAAATCGTTAGGTCGAGAGACTCCTTTGGAGGACAACAACTTCATTGCGTAGTGTCTCGTGATTTTTCATTAAGCCCGTCTGGCAACAATTTATTTAGATTAAAAGCCATTTTTTACCATTGGCTGGACAGCAAGTGGTTCCAAGTGTGAGAAGAAAGGGCCAGCAACTGTTAAAAAAAAAAATCATTTTTATCTTGTTCAAAATTTCTCCCAGACAAGGGTTAAGTTCTTATTAGTTGGGATATAGCTTGACGTGCGTTTCTGGCAAGGGTTAAGTTCTTATTAGTTGGGATATAGCTTGACGTGCGTTTCTGGAACTCGAAGTGACTGTCGCACTGGTCACGTGTCTGGACACGCTTATCTCATCAGCTTGTCCATTCTTGAGAAATGGACTTCGATCACCTCTTAAAGCATGAGCTCAGCCACGTCATGACTTGGTTAACCTGCCAACTTTAGCCTTCTTAGCAACGACAATTTGGTCCATTATGAAATGTCACATCATTCTTGAGTACAACAGATCACAAAAGTCTAAATTGTTATATTTATGTCAGGTCAGTGTGTTGTTGAGGCTCGATGGTGTGGCATTAGTTGCTCGCCATGGTGCTGAGGTGCCACTTACCTATGTAAATTCCTCTTCGATCTCCTAGTTTGAAGGCAGTGATTTAGCTGGCACGAGCTCAACCATCTCTATGGCTGGGTTCGCCCGTTTATTTAGCCTTCATTTCCACATCTACTCCTCGATTCTAAAATGCCTAGTAGGTTGTCTAACTAATGTATAACTAAAAATCAATCTTTAAAAAAAAATATTAAACCCATTGATTATATATCCATATTGAAGATAAAAATGAAATCTTTACGTATTAAAATTTCCGATAATTATATGATACCGCTAACTCAAAACAGATATTTATCTTAAAAAATTATTAACAATGCTAAAAAAATATAAAATTCAAAGCCCCATAGATTTACAGTACCTCGGCTTTGGCAGAGGAGGCGCCACCAAGACCCCCCATGTGAATTTCACTCCCCCTCCGTGTCCATCATAACAGCCACCGCATAACCCTTCTCCTCATTCAACCTCCACACGAGCTGTATCAGCTCTCGATGCCACTCGCGATTGCCGTGGCACATACTGATCCGAGCCACGTTCGTTCCGCCTCCAGCCAGAGCCTCCAACTGCTCCGCCTCGCACGTTGTCGGGTCTATCGTGCATATCAGTTTCGTCCTTCGCGAGCTCCTGAACCCATTCTCTTTCAATTCTGCCTCCGTCACGGCATTAACATCAATTGAGCTCTGATCAGCCACCGCGGTAGTAGATGAAATAGCCTGGTCCAGCATTGCAGCTTATAACACCCCTCCGGAACCATTATCTGAGGATTTAACGACAAGGGAGGTTTTCCGGTGGGTTCTGTGACCAGCAACAGGAAATGCCGGGGACGGATAGTTTAACGGTGGCAGGATTGGGAGTTTAGGGGAGTAGGGGATATTTTATGAATTTTACAGTGTTTTCAACCACGGCTCAGTGCCAATCAAAATCTATTAAAAATTTGATTTTATTTGGTATCATCGATCCCATAACCTGTAGAATGTAAATCTTAAGTTAAATTAATAAATTAATTACAATACATTTTATGACTTTTTAATTACATATTCTATTATTTTTTTATAATAAGTTATTGAAATATTAATTTTAATCTATACAAAATATTCAATCAATAAAATATTTTATACACAAATTAATAAAATTACTTTACTTTTCAACCATACATTCTCCAAAAAATACTATTCAAAACTCTATTTCTTCTCTCAAAATGGAAGACAAACAAGCACTTAATTTCAAAACGTATTTCCAAGAGTTTATGGATTAATTACTATCAAAATTAAGAAATTTAATTATGTTTAACTTATTTAATTATAATATTTTTTTTCAAAGTCCAAGTAATCGTACTACATTGAATTGATAGTTTTTCCTTTTTTATTATTTTATTATTATTTATATTTT
>CAIGRB010132099.1:33671-52494 GCA_903798255.1 Fraxinus quadrangulata
CGAACTATATTCTGGATCACCCATCACCGACCCCTCAGTAATGGGCGGAGGTAAATCGCGGTATATGTCCAAGTTGACCAGGGTCCGTGCATTCTTTACACTCTTGGCTCCAAGGGACTCTTCCTCCATGAATATTACATCACCAAACTGCTCCACCCATAAATGAATATTATATCACTCAACTGCTCCATCCAGGATTCGAACTCCTCACCCTGAGGTTATAAGTCCAGCAATGTCCATCCCTTGCCAACTTTGATGTGTCCCGGGGGGCGGCTTAACACATATTTTGGTCGTATGACCAACCGCTCAAGAGAAAAATCAGACATTTAATTCAATACATAGGTATGCAGCCATCCAAAACAATTACATCCCCACCTTGTATATTAGAAATAGAGGTAGACATTTACAGGCTCGTTTGAGATATCTTTTGAAAAGTTAAAGGAGTTTTTTAATGTCAAAAAGTTTATTCATAATCCATTTGGTCAATTTATAGAAAGCTAGCTAACGTGACTTCATTTAAAAACTTTTTCGAAAGAGAGACTCGTTTATGAATTAGTTTTCAAATATTCATTAAGTTAATGGTATCAAGAAACTCTTTTATAACAAATAGAAGCAAAATCAAAATTCCTATCAAACAAGCAAATGCAAAGAATCAGAAATAGATCAAATTGGTCGATTTTCGCTTTCAGTTCAGTTCAATTCTAATTAAAAATTTGTCTATTCTTAAGTTCGAATCGAGAATTACATAATTATAACGATTTTCTATTTAGTTAACTTTTGATTAAAAATTGTTCAGTCTTAAACTTTCAAATAGAGAATTACATGATTATAAACCGTTTATGAATTCTATCAATAAATTTTCAATTAAATCATAATATAAATTTACAGGAACTAACTTGTATTCCAAGTAATTAATCGTTGTGTCGCCTAAAACAGATTCAAATTTTCCGATTCACTTTGGGAGTTGGTAATCCGGTTCTAGAAGAACTGGACCGAACCGCGGGTGACTTCCACTCCCTACCAATAATAATCCATATTGGCATATTCCATTACAAAAAAGGAAAGAGCTCTCAAGATCAAAGCATCCTCTTCAAAGACACGAGAAATATCAACAACCAATTTTCATCCTAAAAAATCAATCTATCCATTAATCAGAAGGTCCAATTTTCTTCTTTTTCAATTTCATGAGTTTGATCATTGATACTTGTGCATAAATTCAGATCTTGGTTTTGGTATTTGATTAATTCAGGGTTTAAGATGGGGGCATTTATATCGAAGTTCTGGTTCATGATGTTCCCTGCCAAGGAATACAAGATCGTGGTTGTGGGGCTTGACAACGCCGGCAAAACGACGACGCTTTACAAGCTGCATTTGGGAGAGGTGGTTACTACGCACCCTACTGTTGGAAGCAACGTCGAGGAGCTTGTCTACAAAAACATACGATTCGAGGTTATATGAATTACATGTTCTAATTTAATGTGCTGATTAGCATCTGATTTGTTGGTACTTTTGTTTGCTGGGGTTGTAATTTGAAGAAAATATGTAGCTTTTATAAAACAAATTATTAGTTTGATTCAATTGAGATGGTCTTTTATGGATTTTCGGTTTTTATTTTGTTGGAATATTACTAATTAAGGTGGTGGTAACGGGTAAGCAAGCTAAAAATTTCATTAAGTTTATTTCATATGATGATGCTTGATGATGATACTAAAATTCTTCTGATGGATTAATCAGGGAAAAGCTCGATGATGCTTTTTGTAAAATTAAGGTTTCAAATTGATTTTTGGAGTTTGATATACTAGCAATAACTTTGGGATGCTCTTGAGTCAGACAATATCTAAGAAGAAAAGTTCAACTTTCTAACTAGAATTACTATATACTAAATTATGACCTAGTCCTCAAGTATTGGAGGTAACACGCTATTTATATCATGTAAACATACTTTACATATGGTGGGGACTCTGTGTTTATATGCAATTAATAAAAATCTATTTATCTTCTATTTATGAATACTTGATGGAGGGTATATTGCTCTCCATACTTGAGTTATTTGACATTTCAAGTGCTTACTTTAGTTGTTGGCCTTTGAGATACCAAGAATTCCATATTTGGGCTTTCCAATGGGATTTTTTTATATAAGAATTTTTTGCAAGGACTTTTTAGCATCTATTCCTAGCAAATTTTCTGGTTATAGTGAATGATAGATAACCAATCAGTCTTTATGGTCTAGAATTTGTCCCCTGGAAAATTGTGTTGCTTATTGGGAAGGTTCTATAACGTTTTCTCTAAGAATAATGATATTTCCTCATTATATATGCACTCACCTTGCAAAATTTATGAGACAGCATGTGTTTTAGGATGGGAGACCTGTATTTTGCAATCTAAGAACAAGGCCATAGGGCGCTGCTGGTAGTTATGTAAACTTGTTTAAGAAATTTAAAAGATTTCCTTTCTCGTAGATGATTTCCAGCTACAATGATTTAGGACCTTCCTGATTATATTTGGGTAGGCAATCGACCACTTGTTGGTCGCTGCTCAAAGCATTAGACGTAATTGGCACGTTTTTTGAGTTGCTAATGATTTTTTAATCAATTTTTTATCATTAATACTTGATATAACTACCTGTCGACTATGTTTGACATGCGGAATGTAGTTGAACATAAACAATAACTAACATGTCATGCCATGAGCAGTCATTGAAGTGAGATGCAACTGGCTAACAATAAGAATATGCCTTTCTTACCCTCTTTCCGTGAGCTGCATTAGCAAAAATGTGGATTACTATTTTAGAGGGATTTCAAATTATTTTTATTTGTTTTAATTCCGTTGCTTCTAAACATCCCTTAAAACTCATTTTGAGGTGGTTCATGCCTAGCTTGCTTTGTCAAATCTCCTTGTTTCGACTGACCTAATCTGAGTGACCTCCTCCTAATCAGGTTTGGGATCTTGGTGGGCAAGAAAGACTCCGGACGTCATGGACAACATATTATCGTGGGACACATGCAGTTATTGTAGTGGTAGACAGCACTGATAGAGCTAGGATCTCTCTTATGAAGGACGAACTATTTAAGCTGCTTCCACATGAGGATTTACAAAGTGCAGTTGTACTCGTCTTCGCAAACAAACAGGATCTTAAGGATGCCATGACACCTGCTGAAATAACCGATGCACTATCCCTTCACAGTATCAAAAACCATGATTGGCATATTCAAGCTTGCAGTGCTCTCACTGGCGAAGGTCTATACGACGGTCTGGGGTGGATCGCACAGCACGTCACTGGGAAAGCACCAAGCTAAAATGATAAGGTACAACAAAAATGTGATCTTAATGTTTTCAATTTGGAGAATATAGATCGTTTGATGTATCATTAATCTTCCATATCATGTGATTCGGAGTTCTCTTGTTGATTTTTCTTGAAAGGGTTGTCTTGGGCAAAATTTCCCATTACTGTATTTACCGATGATACATTTGATGCCATGAAAATATTGACTGATACAAAATTGCCATCTGACTCTTGATGGAACTATATATTTTTAAAGCCATGACATGACGTGATGCGTTTTCCTCTTTGATAATCGAGTTACCTCTAGGATAATATTCACACGCTTTCATGGAATTATTCATGTAGCGAGAGATTGAGATGTGAAATTCATGAGCTCCTGTGTAGCAATCAGTTTGGCTACTTCTAAGGTTATAGTTGCATTGGCTCCTGATTCAGCCCCATTCTAAAAAAATTCATTTCTCCCAAACTATGTTTCAATCTCGAAAAGTTCTTTGCTTTTGTTAAATCTCTACTTATAGCAATTTCTCTTAATATATCCCTTTTTATTACAATAGCTGTTGGAAATATTGTTCAAAGTTGATAAAAATGATTGTGGAATAAGGGTGTGTTTGAGCTACATTATTTTGGAAAAATGTATTTTGAAATAGTAGATTGATGGAGAATGTGTTGTTGAAAAAAAAGGAAAAGTTATTGATGTGATTAAAAATATTATTTTGTTGAAAAATATGTGATTGAAAATTAGTAGAAATTTTGTAAGAATGTATTAAATTGATGGAGAATGTGTGGTTGAAAAAGAAGGAAAAGTTATTGATGTGATGGAAAATATTATTTTATTGAAGAATGTGTGGTTGAAAATGAGTAGAAGAATGAGAATGAGAAAAATAATGTAACTCAAACAGGGGCTAATATGGAATGAAAAAACATTCTTGAACGCCAAATTTTGGCCTATGCGGTCAAGGCAGGGATTTAAATCCTTGCCGTGTAGATGACTATGCGGTCGCATAGTGTTGAACTATGCGGTCGCATAGAACAATAAAGTGGTCGTTATTTGACCGTTTGATTCAAATTTTGGTAGTTTTTGGAGAGTTTTTTGGCACCACTTCGTATGACATTGTTTCTAAACTATATATAGGTTGTTTGTGATCAATAAAATTGATTTAAAAAGAAAAAATACAAAAAACTATAGCCACATTTTGTGAATATAAATCATTTCAAAACATAGAAATTTATACTTTCTTCTTCATATTCAAAAATTTTCTTTAGTGATCTTGAGTTTTAGAGGATTACACTTATTGTTTGAGTGTTAATCTTTTAAAGACTTGTTTAAATCTTGCAAACTATTTGCCAAAAATCCTTCAAGCATCATTTTCAATTCAAGAGGAGAGAAATATAGTTTGAGGACAACGATATCGTGTTCAAGCCTTCGGTATTTGTTTTTCACATTCATTTCCTGGTTTGGTGTTTGGTTCGTGGGTTTCATTTTTCTGTTTTGGGTTCGTTGCTTTGATCTCCATGCTTTTTGGTGGACTTCATCTATTTTTTAACAATAGTAACACTTCACATCTCGCCCCATATGAGATTAAGAAAGATCATCCCCCGACCATAATTCTTTCTCCGTGATTCACCTTTTCTACGTCTCATCTTAGACTTTATCAAGAGAATCACCATTGAGAGTACCAATTGGCTTCTTAATGTTGGTTGTATGATAAAGCAGTCGAAACTTCATTTACTGTTAAATTCGATTTTTCAACTACCAGCATGATTACCAATATTCTATATGACTTAGACTAGGAAGACGTCAAAATAACATGATTACCAATGTCTCATTCTCGATAAATGGTGGTTTGGTTTACTTTCTTCGATTGTAAAATAAGATGGACGAGGTGTAATTTTTGGTTACGGGTCTACTGAGACATTTTACACCCTTGAAAAAAAAAAAACAAGGATTAATGAATATTGAAACTTGACCCAACATAAGTATCGACGCTTGGACAATGTGGTAACAAGGAAAATGTTCATGCGGCTCAAAGTGTCGGCACATTTAAATAAAAGATTTAATTATTGAAAATATAAGAGCATTTTCAATGGTGATATAAAATTGGATGTATATTGGTATTTTTAAACCTAATTTTGCTCCTTATTTATATGTTGGTGAAACTAAATTCAAATTTTACTCCAATAGAAAGATTTAAATTCGCTTTTTGCTTCTTGTGGATGCTAAAAAAGATTGATATTTGCATCATTTTTCACACTTTCTGTCGAAAAATTTAATTTGCGTTTCTTTTGCATCTTTTCATTGAAGAGGTTTTCAACTCATTCGAAGATGTAAACACAGCAATTGAAGATACTCGATATTTTCCTCCCGTGCGTGTCGGCAATTACAAAAAGAAAGACATAAAAATTACGATTAAAGAGAGAATAAAATTATATATAAACTTTATCGATAACCTTCATCGACGATGAAAGCATTATCATCGGTGATTATTTGCTATATTAATTTATTATTCTCGAATAAATTCTCTAATGATTTTGGCTTGGGGGCATTGAAAAACTTACTTTATTAAAAAGTAAACTTCAACTCAAAAGCAAAATGAAAAATTTGAGATATGTACGAAGAAAGTGGGATCCACATGCTGACTAGATGATAAAACTTTTTGAGAATTTCTTATTTGGGGTTGCAGTGCAGCGGACCCTTTGTTAATAATTTCCCCAGAGAATATTTACAGAGATTTTCTTGACCTAAATGAAATTGTTGAAAAAAAAAATGAAAACTTCTAAATTTCTAGGTTCAGGGCAAGATTTCCTCTCGATATAAGAATCCCACCTGACCAATTTTGGAATCTACCTGAATTATTATTGTTTTTGCATAATTTGGTCAACACTTTCAATCTTTATGCTTTGCATTATACGCCCGAGGCCGTTAGGGTTATAAATTCGATTTTGAGCTGTTTGGGAGTTCAAAGGAGACTAATGATTCACTGGGTCTTGCATTAATCGATTGATTTTGTAAGTTTTTTTTTTTTGCTCTTGGCTCTGTTACATTATAACATAAATATTCTAGGGTTTTGGGTCCTTTCTGGGGATTCCTTTGGGAAATTTAGTAATATTTTAGAGTGAATGTATCCTTCTGATATGGATTTTGCCCGCGAGAGTGGCACGATGTTGATTCCCACACGTTTTGTGTGGCCTTATGGTGGGAGAAAAGTACAAATCAGTGGCTCATTTACTGGGTAAGAATTCATCAGTATTGGAGAAACTATATCTTTATGCTTATTTTATTGAATTTGTACCTTATTTTGGGGATGATTTTGATGTTCTCTATGCTAAATTGTTAGTACGTGCTTGATTGAACCTTTTTTTTTGGAAAAGGTGGACACAATGGCCAATGACTCCGGTTGAGGGATGCCCTACAGTGTTTCAGACAACATGTAGCCTACCACCGGGTTATCATCAGGTTTGTCTGTAATGTGGCATTTTGTTAGGAAGTTGTCTTGCGCTTCATTGATTATTTGCACATGATTGTTAGATATGATCAAAAGAAATTTTAAATTTGATGTCTTTAGGATGATTTAGTTTGATGGAAATAATTGCATTATGAAAAGTGGCCTGCATTATGTGTTGATTTGCACTAAGTTTGTTATTTGGGGAATGGTATGTTTTGCCACGTGCCACGTCTGCTTTAGATCTATCTGTTAAAATCATCTGGGATGTACCAATTTCGACTTGCAAGATGATACTTAATCATGACCTCCCTTATCTATTGTTATCTCATTATTTTTTGGCCTTCGTTGACCTACATTATGACCAATTGATTATGACTGTGCTGAGAATGGATTTACCATTAAACATTAAGTATTTTATTTCTTTATTTATTTATTTTTGTGTTATTCGAAAAGAAGGTATCTGGGAGCTCAAGGAAAAAAGCAGCACGGGGATTGATTTATAATTTTGTTACTGTTGAAATTTTAGATAATGAAGAAACTTGACTCGTGAATTGAATGAAGTTCGGAGGAAATAAGTATTGGCAAGTAAACATAAATGCTATGAAATTGTCACTGTTCATAGTAGCTGTGAAAAAATACTATATGGTGGGGAGGTGTTTTTGCTAAGAGGTTGCTGGCAATCAAATAACTGACTACAACAAGGATCTTTCCTTCACATTTCTCATGTCTATAACATCTATGTATCTGATTTATGTGATGCTCCTATCTTTAGCCTCTTTTTTGGTTGTCCTTCCAACTATATCAAATTATTGTTCCATGACCTAAGCAAACCAATTTATTTTCTTCCTAAAATGCCCATATTAAACTAATATTATTTAATTTCTGATAGAGGAGGAACATTTTTTTATTAGAATGGAGTGATTATGAGAAATCTCAATAAATCAAGTATTTGCAAGTGAAAATTTTGTGACTTGATATTTTAATAGAGCATTTGAATTGTTTGCTGATTTCTCATTAACTGTAGCTTTTGGAATTATTGTTACTTTACACGCAGTACAAGTTTGTTGTCGACGGTGAATGGCGACATGATGAGAATCGACCTTTTGTCAGTAGTAACATAGGAACGGTGAACACTATCCTCTTAGCAAGGGAAGCAAACTATCTTCCTGCAATGCCAAGTGCACAAGTTCCTCCTGTTCCTGGTTCCAACATGGATGTTGATAATGATGCCTTCCACCATGTGGTATACATTTCTGCCCATCTACTTTCTTTCACAAGTACAACTGTTTCTGGTACTTTACTGTCGCTAATGTGTTTGGTAATTGCTATTTTTTCCCTCCTATGTCCTGAGTAATATGTTTAAAATCGTTGTTTCTGTACTTGTTGTTAAGGACTTTAGGTTTTTGTGTACCAAAGTGTGGTTTGTGTAAGCAATACGGGATTTGGGAAAATTCTGTTTCCCTATTTAAGTGCTTTGGAAAAATCTAAAGGTGGAATATGTTTGATGATAGAAAACAGACTTGCATGCAGTTTCCTGAGTCCGAATTTAATATGTTTTTGTGTCAAACTGTCTTCAACCATGCCCATTATTATTTCTTTTTTCATTGTGACCATGTTGTTGAAATAATACACGCACTTGATCTCCCGGATCACTTACATGAAAGTGAGCTATCTGGTTGTGGCACTTACTCGCTTAAATGTCCACCACAGGTTCGAGTTTCAGTTGGTACGTTGTATGAGCCCCTTTCAAGGATTTCTGAAGCAGATTTGGAGATTACACGGCTTCGTATAGCTTCATTTTTGTCAATGCATATGGCTTATGAGTTACTTCCTGAATCAGGCAAGGTCTGGATGATTTATCCTTGCCTCCCCTTTCGTCATTTTTTGTCATGGATGTTCCTCTGGCCATAGGTTACTTCTATTTTTGTTTTCAATGTTTTAGTGGCTCTTGGTTTTGCAGGTCATTGCTTTGGATGTTGACCTTCCTGTGAAGCAAGCGTTTCATATTCTGCACGAGCAGGTATTGACATTAATAATGCGAAGGCCGAAGTTATTCCAAAGTCCTCTATCTATATCAAGGAATGTTAGATATCTCTATCATTTAAATATAATGTGAAGAACATTGCTATTGTAGAACTATATGAATTAGCAATATGATTTTCCAGTTTTCTTTTTTACTTTGTTTTGATTCGAGAGTAATATTTGGTTGTCATGGACAAGAAGAGGATATCTTCTATTACCTTGGGTGTGCATTAGAGCGAGCATTCTGAAGCACAAAACAATTTTGCATTTTGCTGCTGCTGGAGTTGTTGACCCCCTCTAGTTGACATCTATGGTGGGCTTATAAGCTTGCTTATTTTACTTTTTTCTCTCCTTATAACTAAGCTTGTAAGCCCACCCAAACAAAAATGGAAAACTTTATCAGGATATGTTGTTGGGAAATACTTTTGCCTTCTATTTTAAAAGGATCTACTGGGCTATTGAGTCCTGTTATTTGTTTTTTAATGGCTCCAAGAATCACGAGGGCTGTATTTTCTGATGTTTGTAGTCATTTACTACCTTTCTGGTATATGCACCGTTCTGATACTAGTTTTCCAGGGAATCTCTATGGCACCTTTATGGGACTTCTTGAAGGGGAAGTTTGTTGGAGTTCTTAGTGCACTGGATTTTATATTAATTATGAGAGAGGTATGTACTAAGCTCTCCTGTCTTTATTTTGTAAAGAAGATTATTTAGCTCAATTATCTGGTTTGCTTTCATCCTTTTCTTTTCCATGATGACATTTCGATAGGGTGCATCAATTTATGCCTTGTGCACTTTTCTAATCTTTGTTTCCTTTTATTTGTATATATGAACTAATGGAATTGGCATGTCACATATATTCATTGAAAAAGTATAGTTCCCCTCTCGTGTTTTGCACATTTGTCACACAACATACAATGTTTGACCTAAATCCTAATAAACCAGTATCTGATCAGCTGTTTGAAGCAGGCAGGGCAATAGATATTTAAGAACTGATAAATGTAGGACACCAGTGATAAAATTATTTGGCAACCTAAATTTCTGAATTTATTGGTCATCATCCTTTAGTGATAAGAGTATTCATCTGATGTTGTGTAAGACCACTTTGTGATCGAGGGTATTGATGAACACAAATGACAATATATTTTTCATTTTAAAATTTCTGTTGTTTTTGGCACTTAATCTGCACTGAGGTTAAAGTTAGGGATGGATATGGGACACAGAAGCACTTGTATCACCTGATTTATCAGTGTTTCAAATAACCTTGTTTACCAGGTTTTGGTCCCCTATTCGTTTGTTCTTGTTATGCAGTAATTTGTGGCATAGGTATACCTTGATTCACCTTAAATCATTTCATGGTTTTTTTTATGTTTCTTTCTACATCTAATGTGTCTTATCTATGTTGCAAGCATAATAAATATAGGCCATAAAATAAGCTTGTCATAGTTGATGGATAATACTTGCTACCAAACAATAACTTTTTACAGAAATGATGGATTTCTTTTCTGAGTGTCCTAACAACTTTTCATATAACCATTAGTTACTAGTTTCTGCACTGCGAAGTCTTGAAATGTGAGGTTCCCTGATAGTCACTCTGTATTGGCAGCTAGGTAATCATGGGTCCAATATGACAGAGGAAGAGCTAGACACACACACTATATCTGCTTGGAAAGAAGCAAAATCATTCCTGAATGGTCAAATTAATGGGCAAGGAAGTGCAGTTCCAAGACTTCTTTTGCATGTGAGTACTATTTGTTGAATGTTACCATATCTATTTCACATATGGATTCATAGATAAATCTTATGCATACAAATATTATGGAATAAACAATTGGATACTACTTTTGTCTTACAAGTTACGTCCCTGTGATGATGGAAGGTGTTGACACACTTGAAACTAATATTTGATGTGACGAACTATTCCTATAATAGTTGTCTTTTACACCTTATGATTACTGAAGCCATCTTCCATACTTGGCATCATTTTGCGAGTATTTAGAAACATTCTAGTGAATTATAACTTGTGAAAAGTCCTGGTGGAATCAGGGAAGCGAGAACCAGGTATAATATGACTGACCCAATGATTGGTGTATGGTTTTACTTGCCTTTGTGACAAAAGTTTTAAACTCATCTTACAACCATTACCTATTAGGATATTCTTGTGATAGATTGGTAAACAATGCAGTTGATGCAAATTTTGATGGAAAATGACATTCATTGCCATGGCCAGGTTTTGCTGTAGTTGCTTAATAATATAGTCTTTCTGCAGCAAATGAATGTTCTATTTGATCTACTCATTTCATTTAATCTACCATTCAAATAGTGGTGTTTTTGTCATAATTTGCTTTCTCTATGGAATAACACGTTAGCATAAAATATTGTTCCAATAAAAACATCTTATATGCCAAAGAAATCAGCCCAGACCTTCATTTGAGATGGAGGTAATTATTTTCAATCTGGTTAACTGGTTCTTTTTCCCTATAAGCATGAATGTAATCCCTTTCTGTTGACTTGATGATAATTTTTCAGGCCGGGCCAAATAACGATTTGAAAGAAGTTGCTTTGAAGATTTTGCAAAGTGGTGTGTCTACAGTTCCTATTATCCATTCACCTTCAGAGCATGCATCAAACCCACAGCTATTGCATCTTGCTTCTCTTTCCGGAATACTGAAATGTGAGGAAAATGTGCAACTACTCGTGCGTGTGTGTGTATTTATGTATGGCGTAGTTTCGAAAACAGCATATGCTTGTTCTTGACATTCTGGAACTTGACAGGTATTTGCCGATATTTCAGACATTCATCAAGCTCATTGCCAGTACTTCAACTGCCAATCTGTTCAATCCCTGTTGGTACTTGGGTTCCGAAAATTGGGGAGCCAAATCAGCGGACTTTGACGATGTTGAGACCCAATGCGTCACTTAGTGCAGCACTGAATTTATTAATTCAAGGTATGCTTACTCTTCAAGAATTTTAGAACCCCTTTTGAGTGGTCTCTTTTCTCTTTTGTCCCCAAGTGTGACCCTAATCTTATTAATTTTCGAAGTTTTACTCATTTCTTCCTAAACTTTTTTGATATTTTAATTATCTTGCACTTGTTCATATGAAATCACTTAAAAAGTAAAATTTCTTACACATGTTAAGTCTTAAAAATTGTACGTATAAAATGTATTTAAATGCACAACTCTTGCACATAAACAAGTATGCTCAGACCCTGAGTGTACTACAAAAGCTAGTAGATTTATATATGAGAAAGACTTCAAATTCTAAATTATTTTGGCAGAAGTTAACATTAGCAGCACATTTTTCGAATGCTTGTTCCTTTAACTTGCCTTAACTCGCAGATCTGAAAGTTAACCTTTTTGGCCTGGAAAGGGTATTGGCATAGAATAAGAACATGAAAAAATTCTTTCAACAATAGAACTACTTCAAAGCAATTTGCGCTCAACTCGCACACACAGTGCTCCAGTTACTTCCAACAGAATGCCTAAGCCATAATGTCTCTTTCATTGCAGCTCAAGTTAGTTCGATCCCCATTGTCGATGACAACGACTCTCTGTTGGATGTATATTCTCGAAGGTTAGTAGTGCCTATAGTTTTCTGTGCTTATGGCATTAAATTATGTTTTTCAGGCACTTGGGAATCGATATCCAATCAAGGTTTTGTAATTTAAGGCTATTTTGTTTGTTTTTGACAGTGATATTACTTCTTTGGCTAAGGACAATATTTATACGCACATTAATCTTGAAGAAACAACTATTCATCAGGTAAGCACATTTATTTTGTTGGCGCCACATACTGCATTTTCATTTCGTACCACTTAAGGAACATAGGTGCATGCAGTCTTCCTTTGGCAAGAAAAGCATTTACTGGGACCAGAAACTTGATTTTGAAATTCATATAATGGGAAGTTGTAACTAAATGTATGTTTGAGCGCGGGGGGGGGGGGGGGGGGGGGGGGGGGGGGGGGGGGGGGGGGGGGGGGGGGGGGGGGGGGGGGGGGGGGNGACTATCTTGTCATATTTAGAGCTCGTTGAGCTCTATTTTTTGACAAAAATACATTTTGGAATAGTGAGTTGATGGAGAATGCGTAGTTAAAAATTAAGAAAAAGTTTTGGGTTTTCGTATAATATTATTTTGTTGAAGAATGTGTTATTGAAAATAAGAGAGAAATGTATTTTGAAAATAATGGAGACCAAACAAGGGCTAAATGTCTTCTTTGAACTTCTTCTTTTTCCTGAACACCGTGGGAGTTGTCTTATACAAATGTATTAGTTTTTTCCTTCCTAGCGTTTTGCACAATGTTCTGCTGGGAGAAAAATAACAATGTTGTCTTTATTCGGTGCAAAATAAAAATTGTATCCTGTGCTATAAATGTGCCAAAGTTGTGCACAGTGGGGCAGTTCATATAATGTAGGTATGTATGTTGATTTAGAGAAATTAAAGGTCTTTGGTAAATGTGAGCTTGTCAAACTTTTGATTTTGAACAATTTGATTGAATTAGAAATTTGTGGAAGAAAAGCCGTATGTTTTCTTACTTGCGACTTTTATTTACCGATGCAATTCAGAGATAAGTGCCACATTATTTCTTTTCTTTGCGTATACAGTTTTTTCTGTATTAACTACCTAATTTGGGAATTATAGGCGTTGCAATACCGAGATGACGACTACCGGAATCAAAGATGTCACATGTGTCTGCGGTCCGATTCACTGCATAAAGTCATGGATAGATTATCCAAGCCAGGTAAACTATTCTTTGCTTTCTGCTGCTTAGATAAGCGCACGTTAAGCTTGAAAGTAAGTAAAGTTTACTGGTTGCCGAAAATGTTTGTGCATGTTAATTCTAAGTAAAAAAAAAAATGTTGCATGTTTTGAAAGGGTAGTTTTTGTCTTACTGTCAAAATAAGTGAATAACCAGTCACGTGGTTACTATTTCATTGGCAGGCGTCAGACGGCTTGTTATTGTAGAGGCTGGAAGCAAACACGTAGAAGGGATTATTTCACTGAGTGATATCTTTAGGTTTCTTTTGGGTATGTGAAACAATGGCAAACAGCAGATCATGTTGGTGGCGCCCACCTGCAAGGAATCTCAATTCTTTCGTATATACGATTGGTTGGTCTCATATTTCGTGGCCTGCTTTTTTAGGTTAATAGGCTGAAGAATGAGGCGTGTACATTGTAATATTGTCGTTTTGCCTGAATCTGCTGGTGTCCCCTCGGAAGATGTCATTACCCAAATGCGAGGCTAATGTACGCGCCCGTTTTGGTGAAAAATCTTACGGGAAACAGAGATGTTTATGCTAAATAGGATGTTAGGAAATAAAGAGAGGAGATAATTATTGGATGATTAGAGGTGTTTTACTCATAACTATATGCTTTTCATTTTTTCAGTACTTTCTTTCTGGTACATGTTACTTGTTATAGTCACCAATTGCACCAGTTATATTGGTTTTCTTTTCGTCGAACTTTCAAATGGGAAACCCTATTTTGTTCTTTGTTTCTTCTATTTGATCTTGGCTGTATGCTTGTGGAGTCGTATGAATTTTCTTTTTGACAATCAATCAAATTTCATTCATGGAGCTTGACCAGGGGCTAATCCGTATTGCCTTGGTTTTTCTTAGCGTATATTGGAAAATGATTAAATTATAAGCTATAAGCTCTACGAAATGCGAAGATTCATACAAAATGTGTGCATAATCAATTCCAAACATGCCCTTATCAACTTGAATCCCATTTTTTTATTTTTCACTTCATTTCGATGGATGTCTACATGTTTTCGCTAATGTTTTACGATAGTCCTCGACAAAAAATAATTGTCAATGGTTTTCTTTTGGAAACATGTCTTAAATCATCTTTGATAATTACAAAACCAGTAATGGCTTCGTCTGTCACTAATTTGCAGGCCATTTGGTCAAATGACGTGCATGTATAACTGAATATGAGTGTTACTTTTAAGTAAATTTTTAATTTTAAATAAGCAACTTATTTATAACTGACTAGTCTATGCTACACCAATTTAAGCAGAACAGCATTTGGCACAGCCATAATGCAAGTAGGGTGAATTCCAGGCGAGGGCGCTCTCCTTGGACAGATCAATCTGAGTTACTCTTTCCAAGGCCATCAGAATTCAGACTGATTTCCTAGGCTTTCAACGTCCAACAACATAAATAACTTCTAAAACTTCTGCAAATTTGTTTGTAAGCAAAAAAAGTTGTGCTTAGCCAAACATGCACTATAACGTTGGTGTCAACCATCTCTGCTATTGAACAGAATCTAGAAAATTTAGCTTCTCAAGCCACAGAGTTCCATAACAAAGAATTGACTACAATACCTTCTAACAGACCAATCCCAATCCCAATAGCAATGAAATGGAAGAAAATTTCACAGCATTACAGAATCTGAAAACCGAAATAGCAGTTAATTTAATTATGTGCATGTCAGATTCACAAAGACAGGCATAATGGGTCTGATTTTACGAGGCTATGTAGGTATCAGTGCCAATATTTGGCTCTTGATTATACCCATGCACTTCTGTATTTCAGCATAAACAGGAAGGTTCTGCGAACAGCACGGCTGCAAACTTGTCACAGCAGAATCGAGTATCTGTGCTATATCAGACGGTGGGAACTCTCGCTCTGTACACTTCTACAATTACAAAATCATGATTTGAACCAGTCAGCACATGAAGAAAATGATGACTGCAGCATGTTTGGTTGCTTTTAAGTAACTTTTTCTACAAACATATTTCGACAACTTTTTCCTTACTCTCAAGTATATAAAAGTGTTTTATTCTTGAATGTGACTCTTACCATATTGTCGAACGGAGTAATGTTTTCCCAACTTTGATGAATAAAAGAAACAAATAATTTTAAAACTCATCTACTTGTAAGTCAACTTTTTAAGCTTAGCCAATCATTACTTTCCAAGAAAAAGAAGTGTCTTAGTATTTCCAAGAATTACCTGAATCATAAGCAAAGTAGCTATAACTTTCCGAGAAAAAGAAAAGTGTCTTAAGTATTTCCAAGAATTACCTGAATCATAAGCAAAGTAGCTACACATTGAGTAATCAGTTCTGAAGGAATTTGTGCCTCATCTTTTTTATCGGATGCATTCAACTTACGATCAGGTGCCTGCAACAATTGTCACGTTCATGAAACAATTGATCTTTAGATGTTATGGGAAACTCATAGAGAAAGGTAGAAGATCTCACCCCTGGCTTGCAGGAATCATCCAATGGAAGCCGATCATTCACATAATCAATAGCTTCCTCAATTTTCTCCATGCCATCCTCCCTACCCTTGAGTGATGATATAGCCTGAAACAAAGAACCGAGAGGAAGATTTGGTAAAAATCACTCCAACAAATGACCACACCAGTTGTACAGCAAAGATTATATATAGCCCTTGTTTGAGCACCATTTTGAAGAAAAAAATGTATTTTGGAATAGTGTTTTTTGGAGAATGCGTGGTAAAAAATTAAGAAAAAGTTTTCGATTTACGTGTAAAATTATTTTAGTAGAAAATACGAGTTTTGATAAAATCGGGCTCATACAAGGGTATAATTTCGCATATCCATCATCATTATTTGTTATAACTAGCTAGGGGTCATTAATCCAAGTTACAATGTCGGTCAAAGAAAGGTTCCTTCTCCTATTTCATGCCAACAATATGAGTTGTAAATCTACTTATAGTAAATTGATTCTACAAGCTCTATCAGAATACTGAAGCAGCAGATATAAATGACAATGCTAATATAGAGTTCCTGTACCTGCATAGCTGCATCTACCATTGTTCGAGCTTTTGTTCTTGAGCTATCAATAATTTCGTTCACTTGTATTCCTAATTCATGAGGTTGAGACATTGAACGGTCATTAGAACTCAATATACCACCAAGGTCACTGAAATTGTTGACTGGCCTTGGCCATATAAGCGAACTGTTTCCATGGTACGTGTTCCGTTGTCTCAAGCAATACAAAGCCGAAGATACCTGCAAAACAAAATGACAGTCTAGCACCTATTTAACTGCAAACACTTCTGCCAATCAAAGGAATCGGTAGGGATGGCTAAAAAAAAAAAGGCTACCGATAACCACAGGGATCTGCCCCGAACGGAACAGGAAATCCCTGCGTAATCGGGTACTCGAGGCGGGGACGGGCATAGGGAACATGGTCCCCACCCCGTTATCTGCCCCATTTAAAGTCCATTTCAATATATAAATTTGTGATCACACAAAAATAAAAAGAACCACCATCCTTTCTAAAGAAACATGTACTATTCTACAAATTGGAAAAAAGTAATGAAATTCACTAACTAAAAAAATGAAAGAAATAAAAGCAAAAAATAAAATAAAATAAATAAATGGGGCAGTAACCGCCCCACCTTAAGCAAGGATAGGGTTAGGGCAACGGGGCAAAAACCCAAACAGGGCATGGGATGAGAATGACTGTCCAACCCCAATTCCCTCTGTTTCCATCCCTAGGAATTGGCAAAAGCAATGTTCAATTCTAATTTATGGAGATCTAGACCTGTTCATTGGCTTCATTCAATTGTACAAGTACAGCAGCATATTGCTTTTTGAACTGCTCTGATTCCTTCAAAGAGCCATCGCCATCCTTCTGATTTTCCAACACATCATCATTCATGCGTCTCAACTCTAGAACAATAGCGTCCTACATGTTACAAAATGAATATTGAGCTCTCTTCTAGTTTGTTACATTGATACAGAAGCACTATAATATTAATTTTGACAAACAGCTCCAACTGTGACCACATGTACTGCATATATTGTAATTTTAAAAAACACTGTTCAAATACACAACAGCACAAACTTAGTAGCAAAACGTGCAAGGAACAATGTCAATGAGTAAAAACAACATATACATCACATTAGCAGTTAGATGCTATGACCTTTTTGTCAAGAGCGCGAGTCAGCTCAGCAAGAGCTTGAACATCAGCTTCTTTTGCTTGAATGTGAGCTGGTGTACAAGGCTGAGAATACACTGTCTGCTGGTAGGTAGCAGTTTCCGTAGGCCCAGTCCTAGTTTGAACATTGGCATGAGAGGAAGCCACCTGGCAAACAAAACATTCTGGTTAGATACTCCTGAAAATTATAAAATGCTACATTTATTATTCTTCTGCAGAAGTGAGCAAAAACTTTTGGTACAGAAGATGAGCTACTAGTATTGAATAAAACTCCTAAATGAAACAACTGAGATAGGAGTTCATATTAGCCCACAATAGTTGTGATTCAGTTAGAAGGGTAAATCTATGTACTCCTTGAGACAAAAGTTAAACCACTTCACTCATCAAACAACCAGTCTGCTCATAAATATAACATAATTTTATTAGAGAAATCTGCTTCTTTTTCCTCCCTAGGATCTTGATAGGATTTCTAAATCCATGATAACTCATGAAGACAGGTCTAGAAGACTATTCATATGGACAATATTATAAAGTGTTCGAAGGAAAATAAAAAATGATATTAGCGAGCCACAGGCACAGAACTTTCCAACCAAATCATATGAAATTTTCTCCATAATAATCACCATCTGAAATAATATTAGGAAGTGCCTGGACAATGGAAGCAGGTACTAAAAAGAGAGAATCAGAATTAGGTATTATGAACTTTAATCTTAATCATTGGGAATGAAAAATTAGGGAGAAAAATCACATGCCTTTGTTTGCTTCAATAAACTACTGGCGGAATGAGCTGGAGATGAATGGGAAAGACCATCGACATTATCCAAATTGTCACCCGAGGAAAATTTCACGTATTCTTTTACTTGTCCATTCATTTTCGACTCATTGAAATTCTCAAAAAATTTATCAACAGTAACTGCATGTCTCCAGAGCAATGCAGGCATATTCTCAAAAGGATTTAAAGGCATGCAATCAATGTCCTGCAAAAGGTAAATAACTACATAAAGCCATCCTAGCAATGGAACAAAGCAAATAACAAATAAACGTATGTAGAACGATGAATGCGGAAACATAAAACTGTAACGAATCAAACAAAGAAGCATGAACATGAATGAAACCAGAAGTTTGTTGCTTCACATTCTTTCTAGAAAAAGGTCTT
>CAIGRB010132115.1:1743-12642 GCA_903798255.1 Fraxinus quadrangulata
GAATGAAAGGAAAACTTTGTTTCCAAAACGTTTCCGAGATGGTGCAGCCATGGTCCCAAACCTTATCTGTAAATATTAGATACAATCCCAAACGTTTCCACTCGTTGCACTGAAAATCCTAAACCTTGTTAACTAATTGCGGCGTAAGTTCCATACATCTGAATGAGTTGCGGTTTAGGTCATTAACATATTCCGAACGTTGTGCACAAAGATATAACCTTATATAGGTCAACTCGACAAAACAAAACAGTACATGAAAAGTATAACAGTGAATTAAATGACTAAAATGCTGAACATTCATTTTCACCATCAAAAGTCCCATACAAAATAATATGGACATTACAAAATGGGTCTAACATGTCAACACAGCACAACCAAAAGTTCCATGCAAAAGATCTTGGATAGTACAAAACCAATCTAATCCATCAACAGACATCAGTGAAACTAGTTTCTTTTTTCCTTCCCCTTCTTCTTTACTTGTGTCTCTGCCTGGCTGGATGTACATGTTTTTCTCTTGTCTTGTGATTTCGTAAATTGTGATTGCGAACCAGCATATGCTATTGAACCTGGCTGGGACCTGGCATCTGCAGGTTGGACAGTTGTGCATGTTCTCTTTTTATGGCATGTTCTCCCACATCTCATACATGTCGTTTTCATACCCGTTCTTGCAATTTTAGTTCCCGCAGGTGGCTCAACATGGGACCATTTCCTCATCTTCTTTGGTCTGCCTGCATGTTTCCTTTTTTGGTGGATCAAGAGGATGTCTACCAAGCTCTGGCCATAAATCAGGACTTGACATTGGTTGGATGACTGGATTATAGGTTCTGATATAGGCTTCTTTGGTATAGCATGCATCAACATATTCGTATATGCCAATATTGTTTGAAAGCATACCAGAGATTGCATGTGCACATGTGATTCCAGATAGTTGCTATATCCTGACATCGTGGACAGCTGATAAACCTTCTTCCTGGGTTTAGGTTCGTCCATAAAGCCTTCATCTCCAAGGGGAACCCACATCTACAAACGGTCATCTCCATTTTCTCTCTGAAAAGTTACTGGCAATTGCTGGAGAGAAAGAAAGAGAGAGAGAGAGAGAGAGAGAGAGAATAATGTAGTATGAAATGGAGGGAAATGTACAATAAGTTGAACAGTATTTGAGGGATTTTATTGAATGGATGAAAAATGCCCTTCATTAATGGTCAAAATATCTTTTTTTAAATTTTTCAGGTTGACTAACAGCGATTTGGATGGAATCCGTCCAGATGGACCTCCGCCGCATATTTATTAAAGGTTTGGGACATCCACCGGCACAAATTAAAGGTTATGGTAAAGTGCGCAAAAATTTGAAAGGTTTGGGACGGAAGTCTGACGTACTCAAATTGGATCAGGTCTTGACCTGGAAGGATCGAAGAGAGCGCTAGCATTAACACATCACATCTTAGTGTGGATGCTGGCAGACGAGGTATACCCAGGACAGGTCTTTAAAGCGTATGCGATCTTAGGTGCCCTAATAGTTAAGCTCTCGCGGATCGTAAGGTTGCTGAGCGTTATCAACAGCTCATGGCTAGCTTAGATGTTCGTATATCTAAGGAGAAGTCCCAAGATGAGAGAATTTCTTGCTTGTTCAAGTCAGCCGGTGATAGCGGAGTGGAGTCACTCACACTTTCCTCCCTGAGGGGCCTCATGCTACTTTTCTCTAAGGCCGTAGGTTGGTTCGGACCGGGGCGCTGTAATGAAATGGTCAAAACCATTTCCCACACTTGCTTGCCTTCGTTAGAAGGAAAGAAAGCTTATCCGCGCAATCAACGTGTATCGTTTACTTTGCTTTAATGAATGCTTAAATCCCTACTTCCACAGCTTTAATGGGGGATTCTCCGTTCCTCATTAGAGTTCGGAAATTGCCCAGAATCTTTGCATTCATTATAATAAGTTGAGCTCTTCACAATGCTTAGTCTATGATTCAATTACCAGTCCTGAACTCCATTACCAATCGTTTAGTCGTTTACCTCAGACTAGCTACTAGTTAGAAGTCCACTCTTATACCTTTTATAGAGCTTTCCTCACTCGTTACTCACTCCTCACATAAGGGGAACTCCTAACATTCCCTCTGAAACAAGAGGGAAGGTAGATTGTGACTAAGCCGAAGCTTCGATACCGTAGACTGACAACGTAACTTGAATACCTTTCATTGCCTATTTGTCTTGTCAACTACAGACTTTCAATCTGTCTTAATGAATGCAGTGATGCTCTTAGCGCCCTTGCGCGCAACGGCTTAACTTAAGCTAGCTAGCTTCGAAAGCGTAACCATGCGTTTTTTCTATTCACTCTATTATCAATCCTGAACTCACTTTATTGCATTGATTTGCTGTTTGAAATCGATATTCTTTCGGTGTTTAGTTTAGTCAATGGTACCGTACCAACAAGATCGACTTCCTCCCTTTGTTCGTTAAGTTGGGATTCAATAATCACATAAATGAATCGAAGCTGTGCTCTATGCCTCTTTAACTTCTTTTTTCAACCTCCCTTGCCTGCTTTGATTCTTGTGCTTGCTTGTGCTCCCTTTTTTTTTTGCGCTTGCCTGGATCGCTATCTTACTAGCAGTAGTGCTGTTTTCTATTGGAGCTCCCCTTATTCCTTTTATCGAGCATAATGATTCGAATCGGGCTTTGTTGTATAATTCTTTGCCGAAAGAGGTCTCCGCCGACCCAACGACTTTCCGATGTGATTGACAAGCAGCGGGGCATGGAACGGAGTTTAATTCATCGCGACAGGAGTTCACCAAGTCTAAGAATGGGCCGGTCATCCAACGAAAACGGGTAAGGTCAGCCAGCTAAGGCCCACTTTCACCTTAAAGATCAAGGTCTGTGAATGAAATGTCCTCTACTCGGTAGTAGTAGGAACAAGATGTAACTGATTCATCCGTGCCAACGAGAAGAGAAGGCGGGCTTCACCTGATCAGCGGATTCTGAGTGATCAGGAAGAGAGAAAGGAATGAATAGGTTTTATCTTTAGATAAAGCGGAAGCTCGTTCCTGGCCTCTTTGGCAGTAGCAAATCTTAATTCGTAACCCGCCAATCTATTTTTGGGCAGGAGTCGTCAGATCTTCCCCAGGCAAAGGAGCGATCGACACTCGCTCGCAAGTTTGAAGCGCAAGGACAAGTTGATTCAGAAAGGGGAACAGGAGTAGCCTAGCCTGGTTCTTCTTTGTTTTCCTGAGCGGTATGGTACGGCACGTGGGAAATCACAATCAGAGAGAAGTAACGAGACGATAAATCCGCAGGAAATAACGAAGTACAAGCGTGAATTTTCTATCTATCTCTTTCCTTAGCTGAGAGAGAGGGAGCGAACTATCGACATGCAGGCATATCGAGTATGTTCGAAAACCCCTAACACAAGACAATTACAAGGAGGATGTACGTGTTCTCGGGCGAGTACGGATGTAATCTCGGTTAGTATACAAGATCATCAACGTGTACAGTAATAGGATGCGATTGCGGAGCCCTTTTCTGAGTTACCTTTCGGAGCGGTTCTCCCTCTATTTTTGTAAAAAAGTAGTCCATAGCAACTAAGATAAAGGCATGACCGCGAGAGAGAACAAATGCAAATGAATGAGATTCCATGGGTGGGAAGAAGCAATAAAGCACAGTGCAACGAGATGAATGAATTTTGGTTAAAAGAAGGAGGGACAACTGCCGCTAAAAATAAGGAAGGTGGGTGGGTTCCAGGTAGAAGAAAAGAGGATACAGTCATTGAAGAAAAAAGCCTATCCAATTTCCATGAAAGGAAGGGCAAAGAAGGATTTGGTTACTATTTGGGTAGGGATGTGGGCATAAAGGTAGGTTTGAACGACTAAGGTTGATGGGTGGAGTCCGTCTCATCTCGGAAGACGAGGGAAAGGTTTCGAGATTTAGCGTTGAATGAAGATCCAGCTTGACTCTAAGGACGAGGCAACTCAAAATGGGTGTTAGCGACTCCGATTTTGATGATCGTATACGATTGACCAGGCCTTCGCCGCAGGCGGGTGCAAACCGTCGGGTATCATGTACGGCTGCCCGCGAGAGCCTTGACAAAATAAAAGTATGTTTGATAAGGCGTTGGTTCGGTCGGTCGAGGTCGCTCTTCGCGAAAAAGAACGTACGGTACTTTAGCGTAGATAAGGAGCGCGGCGATCGGCAGTGAGGTGAGGCGAACGACGAAGAGCTAGTGAGTGGGTAAGACAAGGTGTAGCGCAGTCTGGTCAGCGCATCTGTTTAGGTTCGAATCCTTTCACCTTGGTGTGGCGAATTGTAAGAAAAATTTGGAGTAGTTCCCCTATGTCCGAATTTGCACCTATTTGTCTCTGTTTCGTGCTCAGTTTGCTAGTGTCTGTTATCTTACTCAGTGTTACGTTTCTATTGAATTCAAATAGTTCTATCTATCCTCTTTTCCAAAGAAGAGGCATTCCTTTCCTTTGCCTCGCTTCTATAGTCTTTGTGTTCTATCTTATTGGTGGGGTTTCGCTTTTAGAGTCTCTGTTTGAATTGGATAGACATTTCCATTTCGGAATCTTCTCCATCTGAAAGAAGTGGTTCTATAGGGGCCCCCCAGGTCTCCAATAGTTCCGCTTCTGAGGCATCCACTGGGGTCCGAAATGAGCTGCCTTCTTCTTTTCCAAAAGATAAAGATCTGAGTGACGACTTTAATAAGATTTCTCATTTCTTGCAAGGGAAGATAGAGGAAATAGGAGCGGAATTGCCATCCAACAGGTCTCCCGAAGAATTTACCCGGATGGTGATTGGGGAAGAGGAGGTGCTAGACCCCTCTTATCTAGCTGATGTCTACTCTAACCTTTTAGAATGTGGATTTCATAGTTGCTATTGGGAGCAGGCTTTCGATTATATTTGTTTCATTTTTGGGGTCTTATAAATATAGCAAAAGTTTTCTAAAATTAATCTTATTTTTATTTTGATCGGGGAACGAAGTGGATTGGTCGGCTCTCTAAGGGAGGAGACAGGAGCTCCACCCTAGAGACGGTCCTTAGGCCGGACAGAGGTCTGAGGAAAGCCCCGGAAAGGTGGGCTTCACCTTTTTCTCTTCTGTAGCCTTCTAAGGCGAGGCCACCCTATATCTATTCAGGTCAGGGGTGGAGGAGGAGAGCGGGTATGAGGGCTCCTTCTACCCCTTCTCTGACGAAAGACCTAGGTTGATGGATGCCGTGGATGGTCTAAACTCTGGTTTCCATTTGCTAACAGTGAGATAATGTCCCATAATTAATTACCCAAGGGCCCCCTTCAAGTACATGCAGATAATCCTTCTTCGATTAGTCCCTCAGCAGATAGAACCCAGGTCAAGGTCCAGCATTTCGAAGCCATTTTCCAATTTCCACAGGTCTCTTAGACCTTGGTCCAGTCTTTTGTATCCCACCGATTCTCCTAGTACTTTCACGATCAAAGCCCTCCGCCACGGCTTCCAAAGATCCTTTCTTTCGCTCAAGGGAATAAGGACTTTAGGGTAGATGCTGTTTTGCCCAGATAAAGTTCCCTCTGATCCCCTTTCCATATCCTCAAGAACAAACGCATCAAATTCATCTTCCTCATCTGCCCCATCATAGATGTGTGCTTTGGCTTTCCCCTGTTCCACCGTCTCTTTGAAGAACCTAGAATCCCAGACTGGAGCAGGTGTGTACGTTTGTTGGGCTTATATCCCTGTTGATGCAGCGAATTATATTAATCCTCTCGACGTTAATAACATGGATACACTAAAAGTGATACTTTCAGAAAAAAGTAAGGCTATAGAATATCTGAATCAGAGTGATACCACTCTAGAGAATGCTCTTCAAGAGAGTCTAATCAACTTGTATAACAAAGTTGAGACTTGGCAGTCAGTGAATAGAGTTTATGATCCACTAAATCTTCCCGCGGAGATCCCGGATTTGGATGCTTCACGTAGCACCTTGCCAGGTAAAAAAACCATCGCCGTCTTGTTGGGTGGCGTCATTCTTGCTCTCTTTCTCAATGAAGCAGTGGGACCCTTTCCCATACTTCCTTAGGTGATATAAAATAGTTCAGTTTGACTATCCTTGTTTCTTATTGATAAAGGGTTCATTTTTATAGTATCATTAGCTTACTGATAACGTCGTATTCATCGGAACAATGGATGAGTGATTGGGCGACCTCTCTTATATTAGAAGTAGGCTTCCTAGACATTTTCCTATTTATTTAGAAGCAACTTGAGGGTCAGAAAGGAGGGGAAAAGAGACCCCCGTAGCATTGTTTGGAAGTGAAGAAAGTTGTTGATACATGTTAGATTGCTCTGGTCGACTCTGGGTAGATCTTTGATTTGTAAAACTATCCAAAATCGAATGTAGCCTTTCCCGAGACGAGGCCCCTAGGCCCCTGCTAGGGGGAAAGAAGAGTGGGTATGGGGGCTTCTTTCGCTTGACTGACTATCCTTGTTTCTTATCATTCCTTGTTCCTTTTCTGAACAAATCGAAGAACCTAATGGATCGAACTAATACTACGGAACGCCATGCCAAATAAAATCAAAAATAAGATAAAAGATAAAAATGATGAGGCCCGCATATATAAAATGGCGCATTCGTAAAGAGAACGGTCGAAGGATATTCATATTAGGTTGGATTTTTGTTTGGTACAAGAGAGACATTAAATAAGGCCTCACCATTTCCGTGAGAGATCCGATCTCAGTTGTTTTCAACTTTATCTCTTTCTCAATCGGTAGGGCTCTTGGAGGAAATAGGATCCAGGTTGGTTTCCCAACCCAACGGATCGTAACCTTAGAGTGACCTCCCAATCAAGGTTTGACACTCCCTCAACAGTTTTTATTATTCGTCAGTGTCCTGCCCAGAGCATGTCGGGAACTGAGAGCGTGAACGCTCACAAGCTCCAACACACCCCGCTTACTTTTTCTCTCTTCTACCAATGATCAGTAGATTGAGCACTAACTGAATCTCGAGAAAGAAGGAGAAGAAGTAGAATCCATCAACGACGCCTAGATCATGAAAGGTGCATACCATCTGCCCTATAATCCTTTATTTCTTCTCTTACGAAATGGATAGTTAGAGAGAAAGAGAACTCCCAAGGCGTGATCTATTCTATTAGATTCTATTAGATGAAAAGGTCCTACCAGTACTATTGGATTAACTGTCCTTCTCTCTTCGATGCCATCTTATTCTATGTCATTTGTCCGCCTTTAAAGTATGAAGTGACTTTCCTTAGGTCAATCCCTTTCATGATTTGACCCCAAAGGCTGTGGGGAGGCTATGCACACTTACTATAAGGGGGGGAGGCGGAGGGTGTAAAACGAACTTACCAAAGAAAAGCTGACTAAGCCCAGCTAGATAGGTTAAGGACTAAAGAAGGTCTATCATAGGAGGGAAAGTACGAGGGACATCGCAAGATGGCAAAGAGGTCTTAACCTAGAAAGAGCCTTCTATTCTATTATACGATAGCACCAATGATGGAAGCAGGGGAAAGGAGCTAATCATTATACGGCGAGACTTTGTGAACAAATCTTCATTCCGGGATAATCACTACTCGACGAGTTAAGCGAGACAAGGCCCCTAGGATTCCCCGGAAGATAGAGGCAAGACAAGCCAATCCGCTATTCTGCCTTTGCGCAGACTTCTCACTCGCGGAACACATTCTATATTAATTTTCTTTTTCTACATCTCTTGCAAGTTGATTAAAAAGGCGAAAAAGGGAATTCTTTATTACAGTTACAGTCTAGGAAGGGTTAGGTCAATTGCGTTTTCTGGAGAAAATTGCTTGCAATCACTTCTAAGTGAGAGTTCAATGGTGACATTTGAGCGTTTTCCCTGCTTGTAATCCATTTTGTTCCTTCCTAAATCAAATATCAATGGTGAAGTTCACTTTTTACTGATAAAGGCTCTTGAAGAGCCCATCCTTTTTCGTGCGAAGACTGGATTGAGTGCGCGACTTTTTTAGTTTATACGCAAAAGCATATAAAGGAGATGCTATTCCGATGTATCAGTTATGTGGTTTTATTAGTCCCCCCTATTGCTATGGGCTGAGCGGTGAACAGCAAATGGATCAAGAACCTTTCACAAAGCATTCCGTTTTGCCGAGTTCACTTGTCTTTTGCAATTCCACAAATTTCGTGTAGTAATTCGGGTTGTTGATCTACCGCACCCGAAATGGCTTTCTCATATTGGGGCGTTCCGGTGACGTTCGATCGCGGTACCCCGCTGCATAAAGCACTACAATTGGTTTTTCAATGGCAAGTGCCGGTCGTCGAGTGGCTGAACCAACCCCTAGGCGGATCCACGTACTGATGAATGCCAGCCATCCTTTATCGAGTAGCCTTGACTATTCTAGAACCCTTGCTGATTTGATAGCTTGAGAAAGATCGACCACGATTTTGATTTCTGACTGCCTATGCCTCTAGCGATGCTTCGGGCGAACTGTAACTAGGGTGCCCTACTCCTACCCCCCTGCTCTCACCTTCGTCTCTGCTGCCTCCGCTCCAGCTTGAAATATTACCTATGCAATCACAGCTCAGTCATTGACTGGCGAATTCAAATGGATAGCTGCTGGGCTGGGAGAATTGCGACTGATGAATCGCGATCAGCCGCTGATTCCCTTGCCGTTGGATTCGTGCCTCAAGACTCTGCCACTGGGACTCGGTCGGAAGAATCTACTGCGGCCATCTCTACCCCTTCTCTTGAATGCGTTTGGGATTAGAGACCCCAGTCCTCGACCTCTTGGGGCATACGGCTTGTCTTCGCATCTGCACGATAACTTCTCGGAAGAAGGGGTACTTGCTTAGGAGGCATTAACGGGTCTTATTTTCAGCACCTTACGTGCTACGGGTGATAGCCTTTTCTTGTGTAGATGCCAAACCTCTGAAACTTTTTCTCGGGAATAGCCAGCCCGCCTACGAAGGACAGACAGGACACAGGAGTTGGACCCGCAAGAGCAGCACACATTTGCCCTTAGACCTTAGCTATACAGCTGTCCTTCGACTCTATTGTATGGAAGCTGGGTTCACCGAACCTAGACCCGAAATCACTTACATAAATGAATCTAATCTCTTACTTATGGCTTGGCTCGAGCAAGTACCCTTCTTTTCTAGTCTGCAGAATCGAAACCATATGGATTCGATTCTGTGTATTAGTGATAGTAGATTTGGATCTATCTTTCGTGAAAGGGGAAACGCAGTGGTAAAGAAGCATATCCGCTGTGAACAAGATGACTTTGATTTGCTCTTTGTTCCTACCACTAGGTAGTGCCGTTCTTCTCTACTGCTCGAGACCCATAGTTGGAAACATCTATTCATGGAGATCATTATAGGAAAATCCCCAATTGGAAAAATTTATATAGGTAGAGCCTTTCATCCATCCCCGAAAGAAAGCACTTGAGGGAAGTGGATTTAGTCTTTCGATCGCTACTCCATGGCAATCAGTCCTCTCTTCGAAGACTAAAACTTCTGATAGTGATAGATAGAAAGGCTGGGCGGAATCCCTTTTGGGATTGGAACCGTGAGCCCGGGCGGTACAGCTAACTCGATCTTTCCCTCATACGGATCGATTCAAGAAAGGTGACAGCGCTTCATCCCAGGTGCAAAAGCGGCTTCTCTATCTTCAACTAGTAGAGTGGATAGCGAACAGGTGCTCTCTCTTTTGCTAGGAGAGTGGATAGCGAGACCTGGTTAGCGAACTTGTTATAGCACTCTCAATATGGAAGTGAGTCAATGGCAGCAACTATAGTGAAAGGGCGAGGTTCAAACGAGGAAAGAAAGGGGGAGGAAATAACTCGTATCGGGGGAGTAGTAGGAGACAGACCCACTGAGCTTTTGTAGGAGAAAGCAGACCGAGTTTCAGACCTAGGGTAGGAGTCCTAATTTATTGACCTTGAAGTTTCGGCAAAGAAGTAAGCACGAAATTCATAGAAGGAGGAAATGGAATCCTATCACAATCGGAAGATTTAAATAGGCATAATAGCCGCCCCGTCTACCCGCTATTGGAATAGGCCACACGTCTTAGTCACCTTCTTCAGTGAAGGAAGAAGCCCGCCAGCTTACTATACTAAGGGAAGAGGGTGTTATTTAACAGTGGTAGGGGAAGTCGTCCCGAAGCGCAACCAGACTCTTGTTCTTCCTCTTCAGCGGCCAAAGCATTAATAAGTGGTTTTATTTTCGTTTTGAGTTTACTTCCTGGACGCCCACGCAGCGGGGATATGGGGTAAACAGGGGGGCAGACAAAGCAAGAGGGGGTAAATCCGCTAAGTCCAGCTAGTCCAGTCAAGCAAGTCTAAGCAATTCTGCAGTAACTTCACTTGCTCCGAAGTGACATATAAAATAGTAATAGAATGGATCNGACCTTATTCCAGTTTCGAAACTCGGCTCATATGATCACTTGTGCTCGTGTCTAGAAATTTTGAGGGAATTATCATGTTCTAAAAAGCTCGTTTATACTTGAAACTCGAGCAAAACACCTCGTTTCATGTCTAGATTTTTTTTTTTTCCCAATTTCTAAACGGTTGAATTTTTTCTTTCCTCACTTTCATCTTCCTAGGCACGTTTTATTTCTTTTTTTTTATTATTATTTTTTCCTTTTCTAAAAAAAAATCTTTTATTTGTCTTTAACTTTTCATTTCATTTTAATTTCAAGTTTTTAAAAGATATTATCTATACAAAAGTTAAAAATAGCTTTTTCTAAATAGTTAAATAAAATTTAAGTTATGGTGATATTTACATTATGTAATTATGATCTTGAGACTCGTTATTTTATTGTAAATTCTAAATGCACGTATGAAATTTTTACAAATCTATTAAGTAGGATTTATCTACTTGAAAATTGAAACTATGAAAAACATTCTATTTTTTGCATTTCTAAACTTTGAAAATTGTATAATTGACTAATGGTAGAAATTATTAAGT
>CAIGRB010132131.1:33317-43672 GCA_903798255.1 Fraxinus quadrangulata
AAGCACGGATACGGCTATGTAATTCGGATACGTCGATACAACTTTTTAAAAAAAATTAGGATATGCCGCTACGGTTATAAAATTCAACATAATTTTATTAATATAAAAAAAATTAATACAGAAGCATGATATTAAAAATAAAATAAATACTAAAACACTTTATCTTAACCATTAATTGTTGAAATTTCATTTTCTTCAACATCATCAACATAAATTTCTTCATTATTATTAAAAATAACACTCACCAACTCTGGCTAATCTAATAATAGATTACCTCAAGCAGTCCAACACCTTCAAAAGTATGAAATGACTCTCCGGCAATGTTCCACATTTTGAATTCTCCTTTTGAATAGAAATCTTATTTTCTTTATAAAAGATGCAAATTGCTATGAATGAAAATTAATTCTTCAGCTAGTTGTGGAGTTATTTTATTCATTTTCGTTGAGTGCACAAAAGTGTACGTACTCCAATTTCTTTCGACGTTAGATGAAGAAGGTTGTACAAAAATTTTAAAGCAATGTTTTGTAGTAAATGTTCATTTGAACCATGAAGTATCGGATATGTATCGAAAATCATACATAAATATAAAATAATTAAAAATACGTATCGAAAATTAAAAAAATATAAAAATAATTAAAAAAAGTATCCGGTAGGTATTGGAGGGTATTAGAGAGTATCGAAACTTGAATATGTATCGGATACGAGTACGTAACAAGTTTACAAGTATCGGTGCTACTTAGGCATCCAATTTATTAGAATGAATGCAACAAATTGCACTAAATTAATCATGTCTCTCTTTAATTTTGATGCTAGAATATTTAACCAGTCAAATCACAATCTGTAAAATTACAAGGAAAATGCCACATAACAGGACACAAAGAAGGATATGAAATAAGATCAAGGAATATAACAAAAGATGATTTTGAATTGCAACAAAAATTTAATATGTATCTGCAATTTGACATTTAAAACGTAAAATCATTAGAATTAGGGTCCAAGGGGTATGTGCTCAAAACACGGTATCTGTAATACTGATGCACATACAGCATTTTAAATAATTATTGTTCCTATTATCAGATGGTGAATAGGATAAGATACCTACAAACAAGAATGCAACAATAACCGCCAGCCAAGGTAAATGGAAAATTGAGATAGAAGAGTTTTGCTCCTCCCCTCCAGCACCAACACCTGTTGCATATAAAGGTACATAATATTTAGAAACTAGAGGAGGACCAATAGAGAATGGTTATCTAAACAAGAAATCTTAAACTATCCAAACTCCTATAATCATACGACAAAATATTAAACTTAATTAAATTAAAATCATAGCCTGATAGTTTAAAAGACAATGTTCAATTTCAAAACTATTAACTTAAGGGATAAAACCTAGCATCTTCATTTTAGCATTTCAAAGAGCTCTTGTTACCTATAGTGCCGATGCCAGCCAAAGAAATTCCTATCCAGTCAATAGTATTCATGGTCTCCTTCAAATAAAAATGGGAAAAAACTGAAAGGATGGCAAGTCCACAGCCAGAAACAGGTTGAATGACAGATACCTAGAATTATTCATCGACATTACGGGGATGCATAAGCAAAACTTCATATTATTACCATTAAGAACACATAAATTGCTGAACAGTTAGAAAGCATGCTCTAAGCTTGTATAAAAGAAATTGCTTATAAAACATTTACGGGAGCTTGAGATAGTGCTCGCAGCATCAAGACAGCTCCAAAAATGTCCATCAGAAAGCCTATAATCCATGTTTTATTGGAAGCATATGCTCTTATAACCTACAAAAACAGATCATTTCACATCACACCCAAAAAATATTAAGTAGAAGAAAAAATGTTAAGAAAGTTCAGAAGGATGAAGAACAACGAATAAATGTTCAATATGAGCAACAAACAGCCAACATTTTAGTTTGCTCAACTCCTGAAACTGTGCAATAAATAGTGTAATTAAAGTTAATTGGATTTTTATATGTCATAATTATGATAGCTTTGATCAACTAAAAGTTGTTGAATAAAATTATATTGCCATTTTTAAAATATTAAAATACCTTTGTCGACTATTATCAAGTTGAATGCCGAGACAGATTTACGGGCAATCAGGTGGCATGTAATATTTTTAAATGAAAAATTCAATTAAATGAATCACATCATTTCATATTTAATGAAACTTATTATATGTATCATATAAATTTTGATGTTCTAGCATCATTGGTGCTAAATAATATTATTCTAATACATAAAGGATTTTTGTCATGTGCTTGCATATTTTTTCATTTTTATCGTAAATAAGAATAAATGCTTAGTTCGTACATCATTTTTTTGTGCGGACAATCTTCCACCTGAATGAACCACGTATGTATGTATGTATGTATGTATGTATGTATGTATGTATGTATGTATAGAGTATACATGCTTTTTATACGCCCACCAAAATAAATCATATACATATTGACTATAACTTCCTAGCTGATCATGTCCCGAGAAAAAATTATTTTCAACTTTTACGAAATGAATTGTTTATTTATAACTAAACTTTTTAAGTTTGTTTTTTGTTATTGTTGTTGGGGAATGTTGAATCAAAAGGTAGAATTTCCCCATTGGGAACTTGATGAATTCAGTATTTTTACTGTTATAAACCAGTCATAGGCAATTTTGTCCAACTTCAAGCTACAAATTTAGTTGGCCCAAAATTTATTGAGAAAAAACATCAGTGAAACAATCAAAGTCATATTAACTCTTATAACTCATGCCCAACACACAGATTTCATATTACAACAAAAGAGAGCTGTCGTGCCTCATATTTGTATAAGGATTAGCCATTCCGGATATGATTGGGCCAACTAAATCTTGAGATAGCTGAATCTTTGAACCTTGCGAACGGAATATATGCCATTTCAAACTCCATCTAATCAATATATAAATCCCATCCGCCATCAACGGAAAAAAAGAAAATAATAACAAGCCTTTTGCAATAAAATATCACATTGAAGGCCACTTATTAAAAAGACTCAAAGTAAGTGGTGCATTTCTTTGCGATTGCCTTTTAATTCTGTCCTTACAAGCTCAATTCATTCATAGAAACACAAGCTTTACACAACAGACATTTTAGCTCAACAAATCTAAATTAGAAATGCAAGAGGAATTGAAAACAAAAATTGATTCTTAAAGGGGTCGCAACAATAAAGATCAACTAAAAACAGGAACGTATAATCCAAGATTCATATAAAACAAAAACCAAGAAATCCTAATACACATATACATACATATATTAGAAAAAGAAAATGTGTACATACCTTGAGCTTGAAAGAAAGAGGGGGGAGAATGACGGTGCCTTTTTTCTGCAGGACTTTGCCTATGTTGTTGCCGGCCGTAGCCGCAATCGTCAAGCAGATTGATTCCCACATCTCTCTCGCCTCTCTCTCTCTCTCTCTCTGTGTAACGATTTTTATGTGGGATCTTTGCACATAGATAGATATTGGGGGTTAGAAATCTGTGTCTAATTTCGTAACTATCAACATCTCTCCCGAAGTTCGCCTTTTCCGTGTTTGTTGAAATTACAATTCTAGTCCTTTAAGTTTTGTTTCATGTTACTCTAGTCCTCACTAAATGTTGTGCAGTGAATTTAGAAAGTCTCACTTTAGGCGTTGTATTGAGATTATAAATTAATATATATTTAAGTTTTCATTTATTTGGAAAACGTTATATTTATGTCAATTAAATCAGGTTTGAAATCAAATAATTTAGTTCCTGTTTGGCGAAATAAAATTTTTAGTAGATATTGATAAAAATTAATAAAATATGTAGTTGAAAAGTTGTGGGTCCCATAAAATATGTGATTATAATTAATTGTTGACTTAGATTAAAATTTAAATTTTGATTTCTACCAAATAATAAGCCCTCGTTTGGACTTCATTTTAATGGAAATTTGGAGGAGAGTGAATTTTGAAATAGTGAATTTTTTAGAATGTATGATTAAAAATTAAAGAAAAATTTTCAATCTACATGTAATATTATTTTATAGGACAATGTCTGAGTGAAAACGAGTTTAGAAAAAATAATTTTTTTAAAAAATGGGGCAAACATAGGCTAAGTTAGTTTGATTTTGAAAATGAATTTGGAAGGAAATTTTTTCAAGCTATTTTATTTGGAATTAGTAAAAGGTCGACCAAACAGAACTATCTACACCCTAGACATGTAGAATAAAGATGTCAAAATGTCTCGAGTCATTTTGGGTGTGTAAATCTATCTCAAACCATCCTAGCCACCCAAGGCAACTCGACTTACAACAATTGTGTTAAATGACCTCTTTGACATGATTTTTAAAATATCAAAAAGAACTTTTGAGATTTAAAAATTGCTTTTGAATTTATTTGATTAATTTTATAGAAGTATTTTTCCTATTTAGAGAGTTTTTAAACGAAGCTGGTCAAACGTCACTTCATTTTCAAACAAAAAAAAAAAAAATTAGCCAAATAAATCCAAAGTTCAGGTCACGTTCTTCTACAAGAAGCAAAATTAAAAGCAAAAATCACATCAAATGGATCCAAAGTCCAGGTCATGCACAAGTCAGCTCAACAAATAAAAGTCTATTCCAGACTCCTAAAGTAGGCTAATAAAAGCCTATTTCAAACTCCAAACGTCAGCTGGAACTAGGTCGTGCTGTAGATTGGTCCTCTCCTATAGCTAGTTCACCGACCGTACGGCAAATGTTACAGCATCTAGAGCTTTGAGGAGGGATCAATGTCCGAAATACATCATCTAATCATCACACATAGTCAGCATTTTATTTTTATACAACCAGTTTGTGGAATCAAGCATCAGAGGAAACTAAAACCTTAAAATCAAAACGCACAAGAGAACTAAATAATATACAACCAACAAGCATAACTCATTAAACATATAGTATATGCATACAAAATTAAAAATCCAATTTTAAAGACCTTAATGAAGTCTAAAAACATCCAAATCTGCAGTTAATTTCGACAATTACATTACAAAACAACCAAAATTTTGCAACAGCAAATTGAAAACGGGACAAAATTGGGAAATGTAAAGTCCCCTCTGCAAATCAGAGGACTTGCATCTCCCAATTACACATTTAACTAACCTAAGAAATAAGATAATAAAATACTTAAAACAAGAAATATTTTAACTTTCCCAGATCGGAACTGCATTACAGGAGATCGGCAACATTGGCTGGCAGCTCCTCAATTACCACATTATAGAATTTCTGTATGTCAAAAAGCATCCGGTCGTCATCTTTGGTAACAAAATTGATAGCAACACCCTTCCTCCCGAATCGTCCACTACGTCCAATACGGTGAAGGTAGTTCTCAGGCTGAGTCGGCAGATCATAGTTGATCACAAGCGAGACTTGTTGAACATCTATACCACGGGCCAAGAGGTCAGTGGTAATGAGCACACGTGAAGAACCAGATCGGAATTCCCTCATGATGATATCTCTTGTATTCTGGTCCATGTCTCCATGAGTGGCAGATACAGTATGATCACGGCTGCGCATTTTGTCAGTGAGCCAGTCAACCTTACGCCTGGTGTTAACAAAGATGACACTCTGGGTGATGGCCAAAGTCTCATAAAGATCACATAGAGTTTCAAGCTTCCATTCTTCTTTTTCAACATTAACATGGAATTGCTTGATACCCTCGAGGGTTAGCTCGTCACGTTTGACAAGGATACGGACAGGCTTATTCATAAACTTCCTTGTGATTTCAAGAGCCTCTGGTGGCATTGTTGCAGAGAATACACCAACTTGAATCTTAGGCGGCAAAAGCTGGAAGATATCATATATCTAAAAAGAGCAAATCGCCATGTTTGAAACAAAATATTTGTTAACAACTGAACAAGGATGAAATCACAATTCAGGCTAACAGTGCTGGTAATATCATTCAGGGAACTAAGACCAAAGTAAATGGCATCAACCAACTGGAACAGATTGTAAAATAAAAGTCAAAACAGTGATAAAAAAATGGCAATAGTCAACTGCATTTCAGAAAATGATATAGATAATTACTGACAAATAACAATACCCAGGGTAACAACAATGCAAACAAAAATTTCATCGTCTGAATAGTAAACAATAGAAAAATATTTTTTTATAAATAAAAGTAAGCAGAGGCTATTATAGCTAATCCGCAAACAAACAGCAAAAAGCTCAGTTACAACTAAGTTAAGGAACCAAAAAGCAAAACAAATGCAAAATTCTAAAAAGCAGACCTGATCCTTAAAACCTCTTGAAAGCATTTCATCTGCTTCATCCAACACAAATATCTTAATACAGTCAGGGCGAAGTGACTGCCTCCGCAACATGTCAAAGACACGACCGGGGGTTCCAACCACAACATGAACTCCACTGGAAAGAATACGCTGGTCTTCACGAACACTGGTACCTCCAACACAAGCATGAACCTTGACACCAAGATAGTCACCTAGTGCTCGCATGACCTTCTCAATTTGTTGTGCCAGCTCACGAGTTGGTGCAAGAACCAAAGCCTGGCATTCAATAGTTCCATAGTCCAGCTGCTGGAGAATTCCAGAGCAGAATGTTGCAGTTTTCCCGGTACCAGACTGCGCCTGTTGAATTACATCAAGTCCCTTGCAAAAGGGAACGATCCCCCTCTGTTGAATAGCAGAGGGCTTCTCAAAACCTTGAAAGAATAAAGGAAAAAAAAAAACCTTAGCCATATCAATTTCCAGACAGAACACCAGTTTAAAAAACCCAATTGAAACCCGCCTTAAGGCCCACCTCATATTGAGGCGTGCAAAAAATGCCTCAAGGTGCCGACTGCGATAGACAGTTTTTGGAGGCGTACGCCTTGCACATGCCTCACAGCACAGCCTGAAGGCTTGTGGCCCACAAAACATGAAACTCTTGTTGACCCATTTTGAGATGTGCCACTAAAATATGTAAAAAAATTGTGTTTTTCATATACCCACTTTGGAAATAGTCCTAATGCCTCACGAACTAAAAGAATATTTTCTTTATAGATATTTGTTTTATTTGTTTGTACACTTTAAATTGTTCTATCATGAATTTTGAACATTGTTTATGATGTATTATGAGATTATTTTGTATATTAATAATTTTTTTATATTTTTTGGGTTTACTTTGAGGCATATGAATCCAAGCGCCTCGCTTAATGAAGGTCAAACACCTCATTACCCACTAACACGTTTTAAACATTGAGAACAACCAGAAGAAAATATAGAACTACTAAGAATCTTATACTGCCGAACAATATAGGACTAATGAAAAGCATCATCCAGATATAGCAGACAGATTATAATTACGTTCATACAGCAAAAGACTATACAAGCTGAATGGTCACAATTAACAAAGATGGCACTTTGACAGTTTCAAACTGAGCTTCAATGCGAAAGTTAAAAAATCGAAGGACAATATTTATCATACTAAAGAAAAACAAATTCGGCGTAGAAATGATACGAAGTCAAGGAATGACTACTTGCAATCAAGAATGGGTTTATCTTTATTTTTGGAGAAAGCGAGTGAAAAGACAGTTAGAACAGATACAGCACTTCATTTACCATAAGCATAGATGCCCCTCAGAAGATTTTCTTGCAATCCCATTGCATCAAAACTATCATACACCTCATCATAACTTGCAAAGAATTCCTCACCATCAGCTCCAAGCCTGCACTCATTGCAAATCAAATAAGAGTCCTACACCATCATCATAATGGGAAATGTCATAAATAAAATCTGACATAATGGATCACAAGGTTAAATTAAAGAAAATAAGGTTGAAAGACACTTTTCAAGCCTAAATTCAGTAACCTGATGATAAGATTTATAACAGAAAACTTACAACTCATTCATTCTGGAATCATATTGACGAGCATCAAATTGAGAACCTTCAGGTGCAATTCCAGCCATGACTGCAAAAAGAGAATAAAAATACATCTGAGCACAGGCTATCAACCATACATTAACAGCTCAACAAGGACATATCATATAGCCCATGTTTGAGCCCCATTCTTTGTCCTTTTTTCCCATTCATTTTTCTACGTTACTCATTTTCAACCACACATTCTCCAAATAAAATAATATTACACACAAATCTAAAATTTTTTCCCATTCATTTTTCTACGGTACTCATTTTCAACCACACATTCTCCAAATAAAATAATATTACACACAAATCTAAAACTTTTCATCACTTTTCCACCACACATTCTCCCATCAATCACTATTCAAAATCTAATTCTTCCTAAAAGATGGGAGCCAAACACAAGCATAATGGAAACCAAAATCCTAAGAAGTATGAAAAATTAAAAGAGGAACGAGAGATGTATCAACAAACAGAATGTATTTATTACCAAGTCAGCACTAAAAATGTCATCACTGAACATAGAAAAACAACAAAGCATTTAATGGGGTTTGACCTTGATTGTGCCACATCACTAGCAAATTTATACAGAAAAATGCTCAACTTTCCATAAATTCAATAAAGTATTACAAATGGTGAAAAAAAAAACACACTTACACATAGCTGACCAGAGCAATCAATCAAGTATTACAAATGGTTGTAATAGAATACAGTTAAAGAAGTGCACAAGTACCGTGTATTCAAAAACTTCCATAATTTTCTACTGAACCATACGACATATAGACGAAAAGCCAAGTAGTGTACAAACATGACACAATAAATATTCCAATTTACTGGATGACATGTAGACGAGAACTTGTGTGCATAACAGTTGGTCTGATTCAAAGATAGAGTGAGAATCCAACTTGCCGTATATTCAATCATCCATGTAAATAAATCTTTATATTCATTAAATAGAGAAAAAAAAAAAGGTATAATTTTTTAAATTAAATTAACAGTAAAAACATACAGATCTTCAACACAAATAAAGCCAAAAACCAAATCCGCCCAAGTTCTAGCGCAAAACTCAATAAACAAGCTCTGTTTCATCATAGATCAGTTACCAAAACAGTTAACAAATTCGTCCACATAAGCGACACATATATACATGCATATATATATATATATAGAGAGAGAGAGAGAGAGAGAGAGAAGAGGCGGGCGAATTGATTTACCTGTAAACAATAAAAATTTGATAATGATTCGAAAAAGAGAGTTTACGAAGTGAGTGCTTAGGGTTCGCTTTCCGTGAATTATTCCAGAACTCCTCGGATCTACGCCGCGGAGTGTAGGAGAGAGATTGAAAAATAGAGCGTGATGAGTGTTTTCTTAGGGATTTGGTTTTGCTGCCCTTTGTCCTGTTTTGATGAATTTACGATTTTGCCTCTCTTGAGTCTTCATGAGACGGCGTCGTTTCGAGAGTTCTGTTGGAAGGGTGATCGGATTGAACGTAAAGCGTGACTAAGCCAAGAATCAGTTTTTCAAGTTTATGAGCTTATTTTTAATATTATTTTAAATTTTTAATCATTTTAAAAATTATTTAATAATTAAAATAATATATATCAAATATTTAAAATTATGAAATACTGTATTTACTTAATAATTTCTACCATTAGTCAATTATACAATTTTCAAATTTTCAAAATGCAAAAATTAGAATATTTTTTCATAATTTTCATTTTTAACTAGACAATTCATATTTAATAAATTTATAGAAACTTTATACATGCTTTCGGAGTTTGCAACAAGATAATGAGGTTTGAGATCATAATTACATAATATACATTAACTTAAATTTTATTTAACTATTTAGATAAAATTATTTTTAAATTTTGTACAAATTAAATTTTTTAAAAACTTGAAATTAAAGTCAAATAAAAAGTTTTTTTAAAAGTAAAAAAATTAATAAGTTAAAGTCAAATAAAAAACTCTTAAAAAAATGAAAAAAAAAAAACTAATAAAGTGTGCCTAGGGAAAACGAAAGAGAGGAAAGAAAAAATTTAGTAGTTCAAAAACTGGAAAAGAAATGCGTTTAAGCGCTAAGCGAAACATTTTATCCGAGCTTCGAATCTAGACGATGCTTAGGTGAGCTTTTAGAACACTGAATTAAGAGTGATGGGTTTAACTAGAATACAATAGCTGGGTCTCTAAAGTATGGGTCCTGATCAGACACTGTCTTGGGTCTAATGAGCCCATTACAAAGCATGTATGGATAATAAATTAAGTCCAGGAGTGGGGGTCATAGGAAATTGACACCAATGGTACTATAACTATTTAAGGGCAACTTACAAAAAGAAAAAGAGGAAATTACACCTAGACCTGATTTTAGAATACCATTTTCATAAATCATGAATCAAATTTCACATTGCGAAAATCAGGTTTTAATTAATAATTTAAAAATATTTTTTTAATTTTATTTTTATATCTATATATAAAAAT
>CAIGRB010132131.1:46570-62924 GCA_903798255.1 Fraxinus quadrangulata
TTTAATAGATGATATTACATATCCATTAAATTTTTCTTTTTTTTTTTTACTATTGGTTATGAATTTTGTTACCGTTACCAAATAAAGGGCTGAATTCCAAAAACCACCAAAACAAGAAGAAAATAATTTCATGGAAAAGCTGGAAAATGGAAGAAAAGTGGGAAAAGGAAATCAATGGAAAATTTTGCAAACCAAATACTGAAGAAGTTGGAAAATGGACCCAAGGAAATTATCAAGTATCAAACAGGGCATAACATAAAACAATTTAGTAATCAATTGGTTTCTTGGTGATTACATGATACATATTGACAAGCTACCAGAAATGGAGTTTAAGAGCAATGTTCATTTATCAATCTGAATCCATTAATTACTTCATATTACCTTGTATGCTCAAACAAGAAACACAACTCATATTCATGGATTCTGCAGCAACTCAAACACAATTCTCTTTTTCTCTAACTTTCACCTATATTCATTCTTCAATTTCGACTGTGGCCCCACACATTTCTCTTTACAAAATTCTTTCACCGCCTCAATTTTCAACCTTCATTCACAACTTTTCTTCTCCTCAATCCCCAATTTTCTCTCCAATTTCCAACCAAAATTCAATCATAACTAGTAGAAAGCAAAAATAGGCGCTTATCTCTCTTCAAAATCACTCGATTAGCAAAACCCTTCTGCAAACGTTGATGTATTGAATGGAGAATTGCGCCAATTTTCTAATAGTTGCTAGGGTACTGTAATAAAAAAATTCAACATCAGATTCACTCATTTGCGACTTTGATTGCTTGCATTTAAACTACTACATACCTGCTTTGGCACTAGAAGAAGCGCTTGAGGAATCTCGGATCTATTTCTTGCTACCGAGAATATGTTACTGTAGTTTGAAGGAAACTTGTACAAATCATAAAGAAACTCGTGCAGTGCTCATCATCGCGGTACTGTTCAATTGTAAACAATCTATTAATTGTTTAAAAAACATGTGCTCTGAAATACAATGTATTTTTTCTATATTCCAATTAAACCAGTGTCAAATTATGGTTTTACAACTTATTGCCCACAAGAAAGCATGTATAATTTATTTTCAAAAATAAAATATTGACAATACAATTAAACTAGATGTGAAATAAAATTAAAACGCGGCAACGGAATCATGCTATCCAACAAGCAAGCAAATCATATACCAATCATTCAATTAGAGAATGAAAACAAATAACCCAACAAATTAACCAAAAAAAAATCAAATCAAATAGAATCTATCGTGTGTGCGAGAGCTTACAACATGAAAATGAAGCAAATAACAGCTCAACAAGAGATGAAGATTATTGCAGAAGAGGAAGCGGGTCGGGTTGAATCTCCGATTGATCGCGTAAATAAAATATTTAGACGACGAGCGGAGGATTTCTCTCTTCGAACCGGGATCATTTCTGTAAGTTGTGGAGGGTTTGTCTTTTGAAATGGAAATTACATTTTGGGGGTTGTGGCTTTTACGACGTATTGATACGTTGTTGGATGACAATTAGTTTCGAAACATATTATTCAATTTAGTCAACTCAACAGGATAGTTAGGATTGGGCTGGATTGGATTGGATTTGGTTAGTTTTGAGTCTAACATGTTCGGTTTGACAATAATTCAAGTGGTAATTATATGAAATCCTACTTTTCAAGATTCAAATTCAAAAATCAGATTTCAAGTTTTAATTTTCAAAAATTAGATATTNTTTATCGCTCTGACAACCGTCTGACAATCGTTTCGGTGATTATTCCGGCGATCGTTCCAACGACAGCACCGATTCTTGCAACTATTCTGGCGACTGCTCTGATTCCAGCGACTATTCCGGTGACTACTTCGATGCTGATGAATATTCAGGTGATCGTTCAGCCATCGATTTGTAGAAGGTGGTAGTGGTGAGGTGGTGATCACATATTATTTTGTTGTTTGTTTCCATTAAATTAATTAATCTGTGACCGATAAAAAAACATTCGATCAATGAAAAAAATAAATTGTGACTTAAAAGATTGTTAATTTGTGATCGATAATTTGATAATTTTTTACTGTGGCCGATAATTTGATAATTTGTGATCGTATATTGGTCATAGATTGACTAGGTGTGACCGCATAATAGACTATATGTAAACTTAAAATTCGACAATTTGTGACTAAAAATTAATCTGTTACCTATAATTTTTTGATATGTGACCAATAACATAATATGTGACCTATAAAAATATTGATTTGTGACCTTGAAATAATCATCGACCTCCAAAAATTTTGATCTGTGACTGATAAACAAATTGTGGCATATTGAAACCCAACACAATCTAAACCGACCAAACTCGAGTTGGTTTGGATTTGGTTGATTGGTTTGGACTTGAGTCCAATTCAAGTTGGACAGTTTTTTATGGACTTAATGGTTGAGTTTTTTTCGTTGAATTCGAACATTTTTTAAAAGTTTGATATCATTTCAATTTGGACTCATTTTAGTCTCGTTAAAAATAGTGATTGGAAATGCCTTAAGTCGATTGAAATTAGATCATAGGTCTATAGAGTTAAGTTCAATTCCAATATAACAATATAAATTAAAAATATTATGAACCATGTTAAATATATTATATCATGGTCAAATTAAATATATATCAAATCAATCTAAATACATGTTGAATACATGCATATTATACCTACTGAATAAAATAAAAAATGTTAAATCATTTAAATTCAATATAAAATCTTCTCATTCAATTCAAGTGTTTAGTCATGAATCACATCAAAAAATCGAGTCAAGAAATCGAGGTACGAGCAGCAATGAGAGGCAGAAGATACATGAAGCAGAAAAGATGTGAGGCAGAGGAGAATTTTGATTATTAGGTTTTTGGTTTTAAGTACCAATTTCCTTTTTAATATTTTTTAATTTATTGGGCTGGGTTGGGTTGTGTTTGATTGAGTTTTAATAAATAACTCGTAATTCAATCCAGCCCAATCTAAAATTTGATTTTCTAATTCGAACCCAACTCAATTGAACTAAAAAATTAATCCAAAGTGGTTGATTTGAGTTGGGTTGATCGGTTTGAATGATTTGAATTTGTTTTTACCCAGCCCTAAGGATAGTGGGCCTATTTTATCCATTATTTAAACAATAATAATCTTAAAAAATTTGATTAAAAGCTGGCTTGACAATTATTATTGTAGAAAAAATAGTTTTAAACAGTGATTTTTAGGAGAACGTGTGGTTAAAAAGTAGGAAAATACTTTTGGTATACATGTATAATATTTTATTGTATGAATGTGTGGTTAATATGATTATGTAGCAAATAAAATAAATTAATGGGTGTCAAACGGACGCTAAGCCCATGTTTGACTCACATTTAAATTATAATTTATTTTTTTCTCTCTTTTTATCAATTACACATACTCCAATAGAATAATATTGCACGTAACTTCAAAAACTTCTTCTTTTTTAATTACACATTTTAAAAAAACAAAAAATAATATTCCAACAATTAAAATTCAAATAATGGGAGCCAAATGAGGGCTAAACACTTGGACTTTTTAAATTTATTTATAGAAGTCTTTAAAAAGATTAATTGAATACATCATTCTCAAAGTCATCCCTCTATTTTTTTTTATTATTTTCTTACTTATTATATTTTTTATTTTAAAATAAGATAATATGTAAAGATCTTTTTGTATTTCTTTAAATTGGTCAAATGAAGGTCCATCCCTAATTTTTTTTGTTCAATTTACCAATTTCTAAATGAAAACCATTCAAGGGACCCAGAACTCCATAATAATTTAAAGGTTTGGGACCCTCTACACTTTTCTGAAAGGTATTTAACCCATGGTTCAATAGGATTGCCTCCATGGCCAATGCTGCCTTTAATTAAATTGATAAAACCCACCCTAGCACAAACCATCCCACAAACACACTTTTCCGAACAAAATATTATTGATTTTGAGTATTTATAATTTTGAGAATTACATTTTTGTTGAAAACATAAAAAATATTAATGAAGTTCCAATAAGTTTCCGAGGTAAGAGTTATTATAATTACTTGTTGATCTAGAATAATTAAAAAAATATTAAAAATAAAAAAATCTTTATTATGCTTAGGCACACCTAGGCTCGGAATGCATGAGATTTGACTTTCATGCCTTGTCACGTCTTACACCTATTAGATACTTGGTTGAAGGTAAATTTAATATGGATTATAAAAGTAAAATGACATACTTTTGAATAAAAAATTGGAGAATACTATCCGCGTGACCTTAGAGTATGTAGATCTGGATTAGAAAAGAAGTAAAATGACATACTTTTAAATGGACAATGTTTCCTTTTTAATCTTATCCCGTACTATGCAATAAGCCAATATGTAGGGATATATTCATTCTTCATTTTTTTTTTTTTTTGCTTTTTCTTTTTAATTCTAAAATTTCATGTAACCTAAAGCTTGTTTGACCTTGAGAACAAAAAATTCTTCAAGTTTTTGTTCCTGAAAATATAATATTTTTCTTCCAGAAAATGTGAATTTCAGGCTATCTAAATAGTAAATATTGCTTGCTGCTCGGCCAACTTCAGTTTCCTTCCAATGAGCATATTACAAGCTTGGCAAAAAAAAAAAAAAAAAATTAAGTCCTTGTATAATCCTCATTTTCTAAATTTTTTTTTTCAGACTCAATTTTAATCACACATTTTATAAAATTTACAATTTTTATCAACTTTTTCAATTACATATTCCATCAATTTTTACCAAAATTTACGAAAAAAATTGATTTTTAACTAAATGATACGGGCTAAATGTATTTGCAATCAATTGCTCCTCATCATCAACAAACCATGATCCACCAACAGTAAACTAAAATATTCTTCTAATTCCATCGCAGAGGCTTGCAATTCACGCATACATTTTCTTCTAAGATGGGGCTTAGAAGAAGACGTTAGTCAATCATTTTAGTCGCCCAAATTTTTTGGTTCCAATTTGGTCACTCGAATTTCTCTCTGTTTTTACAATAACTAAGATGCGTTTGATTTCGAGATTGCGAGTATAAATTTTACATGAAAAGAAAATAAGTTATAGATAATTCAACAATCCAAAAAGTATTTGTATGGAAATTATTAATTAAATATGTTTGACTAATTTAATTTTCAATTTAGAAAATATTATACTTGTCAATTTTTTATTAATGAATAGATGAGAGAGAGAGAGAGAGAGAGTGAATTACTTGATAAATAAAAACTCTCCCTTAAAAAAAAATATTTCCTTATTATTGAGGAAAATATGACCACGACTAAAAATTGGAAAATATTTTCTATAGAAAAAATTGTCAACCAAATACCTCAAAAGTATGAATTTAAATGGAAAAAAATAACATTTTCCATGAAAAATAAAGTCAATCAATCACACTCTAAGGGTCCGTTTGATTAGCAAAGATGGAAAGACTTTCCAATTCCATATAAGTTGAAAAATAAAAACTCAAGTACTCCATAGAAATGCATTTTTCATGAAATTGGCAAAAAACAAGTTTAAAATTATTGTACCTTGAAATTCGAACTCCATTTCCACTTTCGTATCAAACAGCCAAAGTAAAAATTAAATTCCTCGTATGTGACATTTTCCTTGAAATTTAAACCAATCAAACAGACCCTAAGTCAACTTCTGCTAGAAAAATATGCATAATCGAAGTAGGGTCATTTAGGCTCACTGTCCACCGCAGTTTCATTTTAGAGGACTTAGGGAATCAAATTCTTCAAGTATAACAACAGAATTATTATTGCACCAGACGTGGATTAGAATTTCTAACTCCATAGTCACCTTCATACAAAATAATTCTTCATCTTGATTACACGAAGACGCTCATCTCCTCTGCACAAGTTCTAAACGTCAAATTATCACTATCGCAGGTAAAAATGACCACAAAAACGAGCAAGAACAAAAAAGAACACAACACCTTTAGCCATAATAATTACAATGATCAAATTGGATGGAGGCTGGTACCTTCAGGACAGTTTCACTGGTACTATACTATATCTGCACTTCTTGATGTTGTGGATCCAAATTATCTTCATTCGTTACTGAGCTACTCCTTTGTGGTCTGATATTATTTTGTTCTTTTTCCTTTCCGTTATCACTTTCTGCTTGTTCATCGGAATGTACATCCCCATTTTCCGGCACAGGCAGATTCCCGTTCTCTGGCATGCTCTTGGAGTCCACATTATGTACTTGTTTTGGTAGTGCTCTTGAGGGAGAGGTTGCCAATAAACGATTGATCCCATCAAATAAATTCTTAGCATCTGCAATCAGAGCAGATCCGCCAGGGTAACAGCGACCAAAGCAGGTGACACAATGTGGAAAAGCAACCTGAAAAGAATTCGCACAGAAATTTAATTTGTTGTTTAAATAAAAAAAAAGAATGTCTAGTTGTGCTTAAATTTTATTTTTTACTTTCTAGAGAAGGTTTTGTTAGAAAAAGAAATAACTTCAACAATCATGATTGGCGAAAAAGTAGGTTAGACTTGCTTTTAAGCACAGCTAATGTTAAAGCTAAAAGTCGGACATAGTAATAATAAACTCACTTCGATAAATGCTTGGCAAAGCTTAAGGAAAAGAGAAGATTCATTGTCTCTGAGCATCCTAGTTGTTTTGTATCTCAATAAAGAATCAGAGACAGCCTGCAGTCCCTTAACTAACTCTTGAGCAAGCACGTTTTTCAAACTTAATGGAGCACAAGGACGTAGTTCATTCATCGCTGCTGATACACCTGCCACCACCAGACAGAAAGTAAAATTAACACCAATCATTAGCTATGACACAGAGAATGCATAAAACACTTCCTAAATAAGACTACCATATTTAGGTAACAACCATAATTTACTCAAAAGTCTACAAAGCGGTTGACCAAACTTTAGAGAATCTTACCATTTATAAAAACAGCAAGAGGGGGATGCTCCATAAGATTAGGAGGAGGTGTAACATCATCCTGATTTTCTTCACCAAAACTATTGGCTGGAAAGCCAACTGCTGGTAATGGGACCCAACGATGAGAATCCAACACTACCTGGAATGGATTAAGAAACATATTACAAAATGGATTATTGCAGGCAGACGAATAACATAAGAACATTATACTTGTGAAATAATATTTTTGTCATTGGTTTACCTGAAAATTCTCAACAGCTACACTCATGTTCTTGGAGAATAAATTAAGGACTGCTCTGTTATCATCCAAAGACGTGTATAGTGAGAGTTTTTCCAAATATAAAAATTGAAAAACAAGGGAATAATTAAAGGAATGTTGAATGTTAATTTACTCTTCAAATAGAGGTGGAAGCAGGCTGCGAAAATCTAACCCAACCCAGCCGAGACCCATGGCACAATACTGGCAACCACAAAGATATAAAGGTTATCATCAAATTAAGATAGAACATCTTGCGATATACAGAAGCTGGTTAGGATACCCAACATAATAAGAAGCAATCGTGGAAACACAAAGTTATAAACCTATTTGATTCAGAGGCATCTTTTCCAGTGCAATGATATTCAGTTCATCTCAGGCAGGATAAAAAATATAGTAATTGACTGTACAATGCATATTGATAATTTTTTCGAACTATCCAGACCATCAAAGCAACACACAATTACCATAGATATCCCCATCAAGACATGTAAAAAATTGCAAGGCACAGGAAAACTCTTTATCTTTTTTTATGCTTTCTTCTTTTTTTGGTTTTATAGTTGGGGGTTGGGTTTTTTTTTTTTGTGTGTGTGGGGGGGATAAATGAATAAGCATGATGATGTGAAAGTCAATGATGATAGGTACTCACCATGCATTGATCTAGAATGTTTGACAAAGATCCTCCTTCACTTATCTTAGGGAGCATGACTTTAAGAGTTTTGAGGTGAGAGGCAACTTGATGCAAGGCCCAGTTGAAGAGAAGCCCACCATCATGATTTTCTTCACTTCCTGATGTATCATCCGCAAATATGGCTCGGTATTGATTAACGACATCAAAAAGATGCATTCTGTGATAATTTATCATCCCTTTTAAATATTCATATGGATTCCTCTGGTCTAAGTCATCAAGTATTCCAGTAAGCCATGATTCACGGCATCTCAAAAACTGCAAAGGAGCTTGATCAGAAACTCAATGCACGAATACCTCTAAGGCCAGAATGTACAAGTGAAAAGAAATAGTAGAATCAAGTAACGACAATGTATGAAGTCTTGATGTAGCAACCTGTAGGCGCATTTCGTACTCACTAAATACTCCTATCCTACGTAAGTATCCAATGATGCGAAGGCATTCCGGCAACTGCAGGCACAAATATATATGCAATCAAGCCTGAAAACTTCAACATGCTTAACAATTAACACAGTAGTTGAGATATGTCAAGGAACCTGGATGTTTGATCTGAGTTTTTGGAGAAGCTGAGAAAGAAGAGACTGGGTGGTCTGCCGAACTTCTGCAGCAAGAGCCTGAATCACCGGAATTCTATTTTTGAAGGAAAACAAAGAGAAAAGTGCCTTCATAAATATGTTGACAGGATAAAACAAATGTGTGTTGATGAGTAGAATTAGAGACAGAACTAACTTTGGGTGCATTGTTGTAAGTTTTACAACATATGCTTCTAAGTCAAGAGCTTCATCATAATTCCCATTCCGTACGCATCTATCGAAAGATAAAATTAACTGTTACAGCATTAAATATATAAGATAAATAATAAGGGAAACAAATAAGTTTAGAGACGTACGTGTCCATAAGCTGAGGAATTTCAAGCAAGTCAAGCAAAGTACTACTATTGGCAAGCAAGGTTTGGTTCATCTTCCTCTTCTCTAATATTTGTTCTGCTGACTCTAGAAACTCAGTGCAACCAGAAGTTAACTTTGGGATTTCAGCTATCTGCAAAACAAGAAATGAAACTACAATGAACTTAATCTTTTCAATTCCTCCTATTCTCCACATGAGCATTGAAGAGCAGTGAAAAAAACCAATTATTTTGATTAATACTAACTTGAAGTCACTGGTTCGAAAAGCTAATATTCACAGTGGATCACTCTTTAAACTACAAGGTCAACACATATTCAAGTTAACAACCATTTCCTTGTGCCATTCATGCCAACACTTGCTACAAATTCAACCTTCTTCCACTCCCAATATTCCCAATTATTTACTCAAAGCATCAATTGACTTGTTAACAGTGCACCAGGTTCAAAAGAATAAAGTTGGATCAACAAATCGCAAACATAGTTGTTACATAGCAAGCTTCCACCTTTATTTTGCTCACACGACTATAAACTGCATTAACAATGCAGCGGACTTCTCACAGTGTTTGCAACAAAAATAGCAATAACATTCACACTGTCCCATTGGATAACTGATGCACTTCTTATACTGCACTGCCCAACAATCAAAACTAACTAGCACACCAATATAAATGTGCATCTGTGTTCTATAGAAAACACTGATCTTTTTTTCCCCAAATTAGAAGTCTTCATGTGGGAAATAATGATGGAGAAAACCCTTAAACGAAATATACCGCAGTAATTCCCTTAACAACATTAACCTACATAAGTTTCCCACCATAACATACATCACAGCAATCAATAATTACTACTGCTCAGAATATAACGCATAAATAGCATTATTTCAACAAGCACTACCATTTTCCATCACGAATTGGCTTAGATCAAATTAAACAAGAAACAGTACTTCATTTTATTAAGGAGAACCCTTCACACAGGATCTTATTCAACATCTTCACCCATAGCTTGCATTTTATTTCAATCATATTACCAACTCAGTCCAGTTATTGCAACTCAGTATCCATAATTATCTCACACTACAATCATAGTTTGAATTGTATAAATCATATGATATAGTCGCAAACTGAAATTAAAAAAAAAAAAAAAAAGGAAAAAAAAAAGAAAACAAAAAATCTACCAGAGATTCAAGGTGTTTATCGATAGAGGAAACCTCCTCTCGGATCTCGAGCAACGCATCGGCCGCTGCAATGAACGCGCGATAATTCCCCACAGCCACCTCCTGCATCTGCCTCCGAATTCTCTCCGCATCTACCCTCAATAGCTCCGGCTCCTACAACAATCAGACCAAAAAACCGGAAGTCCAATACATAAACGAAAAAAATATGTAAAACTGTGTTTGTTTGTGAGTTGAATAATGTTGGAACCTTGTGGAGGCGATCGAGAGTAAATGAAAGGAGTTCGGAGACGTATGGCTGCTGAGAAGCGGAAGCGAGTGGGAGAAACCCCGCCATCGCCGTCTCGTCGTTCGCCGGACCTTCCAGTAACTCCATTGTAGGCATTTTGAGAGCTCAAAATCATATAATTTCTGCACTCGCGCTAAACTAAAGAGGAGATCTGTACAGTGGTTTTTTAGATCTTTCCAAATTGAGGTCTAGAAGATGAATTTTATGCTTTATGGGTGTAATTGAGTATTTTGAAAGTATTCGAGGATCACATTGTAAATTTGAAAAATTGCACCATTGCTTGGAGTTTATGACCATTTTCATCTCAACCTTCATATTTTTCCATTTTTATTTTTTATTTTTTGAAGTATTATCTATTGTATCAACTTTTCTTTTGATATTTATTCATTGATATACTCGCATGTTTAATTTATAATATTTTAATTGTTATAAGGAAAAATAATCTCTTNAAAAAAAAAAAAAAAACAATCTTGTTATATTGTTGTATAGTATCCTCTTCTTTTACCTTCCAATATGTTACGTCCTAGCCTCCTTCCAATATGTTACGTCCCACTTTCTCCCTTCTTGTGATCTGCGGTGAAGTCTGAAAATTATTTTAGCGTGGACATGACGAATTAAAGTGGTACATGTTGAATAATTGAAAAATCGAGGATTTGGAGTCTTGGTGAGAACCGAGAGAGAGGAAGATGGGAAGAAAGTTGGGTTCGACTTTCAATTTGTAGGTATTATTTGTTAATGATTCGTCAATTACATTATAACATCGATAACAGAGCAAGGATAAGTGATAGCAAAAGAAAGAACTATTCGACTTCCACTAAACATCAAGGAGTACATATCTATTTCTCAATTCTTCGTAACATAAAACTTAACCTTGAGGTGGTTCACATGTGAAGAATTTATTTGCTATATGTATTTTATAATTACAATACATAAATAACTCCTAGAATACCCAAAATACATGACAATTAATTGAATACAAAATGCTAAGGGACAAACAAACAATATAAAGATCATTTACTACTAAAAGGTTTTTCTAGCTTAATATATACTCCCAAGGATTGCTCTTTAATTCTTCAAATTCTCCACCATTATAATACAACTTTTAGTCACCTAAGAAGTACAAAACTTGAAATAAACAACAGCAAGAAATAAAAAATGGATTCCCGATGAGGAATAGAAGCAGCTTTTGAAGCATAGAAATAGTAGTAAGGATAAGGATAATTCTTTGGTACACCAACACTGGGTGACTGATTCGCTGGAATGTATATGATTTTGGGGGGAGGAGGTGGAGGGCTCTTGTCCCATGAAATATAAGCTGGCGGTGGAGGGCAAGTCGGACGAGGAGGAGGAGGTGGTGGTGGTTCTTCCGGTAGTGAAAATGGCGGTAGTGAGCCAAAATAATATGGCGGCGGTGGCGAGTGGTGGTGGACTGGTGGCTGTAGCGGTGGCAGCGGCGGCGGCTTTAAATTGACTGGTGGGGGTGGGGGTGAACATATGACAGGGCATGTTTCACAGTCACTAATGCATAATAAACCTGCTTCTGGCATGCCTGTTTGATCCTCAGATTTTGCTGTGAATAACATGATCAAGAAAAGAAAAATCCATTTTCCTGACATGAATTCAAGAATTCTGGGATTTTTCATCTGATTTTCTTTAGGGAAGGTGATAACAAAACGAAGATTCTGTGTATGCTTTGAATTTATAGGGGCTTTGAGGGTAACAAGGCTATAATCTATAGATTAGATAGTCCATGCCTTTTATCATTTTCAAGCTTGTCTATGGCTCATTCAAAAAGTTCAATTTAGATGCTTTTCCAAGTATTAAAGAATTCAATTTGGTATAAATAACATACTTTTTTTTAATTTAAAAGCAAGCACAATTAAAAATAAAAAGTTGGTTATAATTAAGCAAACGGGGTGTCTAATAATACCATCAACATCATCAAGTCACCAAAATGATAAATGTTGTGCAGTATTTTGAAAACGGTAATAATATATTTAGTATGTTAGACTAGACATGACTATAGAAAAGAAATACATGAAATATTAATTTATTATTTTATTTATCGAAGTCACACATTGGGATTATCATTGCATTGATGACTTAAGAGAACTAGGTTTAGTAATATATTTCTTATTAATGTCAAAAGGTATAGAGAAACCCGAGTACAATGTAATTGGGGGTTACATTTTTCCACATTGTATTATGCCTTTTCTCTCGACATAATCCACTTTTGTGGGCATCAATACCGCCAAAGTTGTTTCCCACTTTATGCTGTCTGCTTTGCATATACTTTTCTTAAGGAGGAGAACTTTCCTATGTAAATCTTTTTGTCTCCAATCCTAAGCAAAGAATTTCATCTTCATCTGCAGATTTCAAAGAGGGAGCTTTTCCTAAATGTACAACTTTAGGTTCAAGCTATCTGCAGTGTATGAATAAAGTAGGCAGACCTTGTGAAAATCTTGATTTAGTGACCCACTTCTCTCGCTTAGATGCGGGTACGACTGAGGGCGACTTAAGATCGAAAAGCTCATTCTCTTGACTTAACAAGAGCTCCCTTTTGGTTGTCTAAAAGTTCATATTGGTATTTTAAATGCGTCCATCCACCACGTGGATGAATAAACTAAATTCTCACTGCAGTAAACTTAAGTTTCATCAAACCTTCCAAGTCGTGTCACCTGATTACCTTCTCCTTTTGACCACAAACTTCTAGGGGTCCAATGCAAGACACATATGTTCTCTTCCCCCTATATGCTTCCTTAAATTTCATTAGGAACCATTCCTATGAATTATTGTTGTGAATTGTTGTTGTCTATGTTATAAATTCTAAATGCAAGTACAAAAATTGTCATCTCTGATTAATGTTCCACCATGACGTCCATTTAGGTACGTACCATCAATCACGACAATTGGTACCTTTCTATATTATCCTTCCGGATTTCCTAATATTGTCTGCAATTCATGCACTCGAGCCCTCCAAGCTTTCCCATAATTCAAATTCAAGCCATATGTCCTTGCCATATCATTTATAATAACCCCGTAGTGTAAATTGTCTTCGTGGATGCATACTTGTGCTTAGGACTGCAGTCTCCAATTGTATCACTCGTTACTTGTCTATGATCACCCAAAACAATATCCATCGAGCAATGACCGTTTCTGATGTATCTTATTTTAAACATAACCGTTTCACCAAGTTTGAAAGCTCTAAATCTCCACTTGCAATTATCAGCTCCACACTTGAGTGTGTACAACTTGAATTCTGATCCTTTCATCAAATATTTTACGAACAACTTGAATTAAATTTCTACCAACTAGCCATATACCTTGCATGAACTTCTCTGTTGTCCACATATGTATCAAGTTTCCTTCTCCAATCTCTCGAGAATCTCCAACATCATCCCTGCCATTAGTGATTCTTGTTCAGCAACAGTCTCAAGTAACTTCCAAAGGTTGGCCCCTTCTTCACCATAATGGTCATCGCCAACAGATACTTTTTTCCCCTTTGGAACACAGACATAATCCCTTATGCGAGAACATATAAAAGAGATCAAGAATTAAGTAACAAATATTTATCTACATAATTTTACCAAGTCGGAGTTCTTTTTTGTTGTTGTTTGGTATCAACTGAATGTCTTCCTTCTTACCAACTAGTTATTTCTAACTTTTCCAGAACCTCAAAGTCCCCTTTGGAAACCACCAAACGTGGGAAGAATTTAGTGCAGTAAGGATCATTGAAACTTAAGATTTTTGAACATTTATCTTGATCATCTTACTTAACTACCCACTTTCATTCAATGTCACTCGTCTCTGATCACGATAGCTAGTGTCGCGCCACCACATCTTTCTACTATATGTTTTCAAATGTCTTCGAATCCTAGTTGTCGAAGAGGAAGCTAGAAATTTGATGAAACGTTACCAAATATTTTCGAAGTTGAAGATTTCTCACACGATAAGAGCTTTCGATAGAACAAACAATGTCATTAATAAAAATATATATATATAAATAAATTGAAGAGACCTTGTTACCTGTGTACATTATGGCTGAAATTCTGATTTGTGTTGCAGTTTTGTTGCTTTGCAGTTATTTTCATTATTACAAGCAAAACTTAATGAACACATTAGATGAAGCATGCATAAACTCAGCTAAATTTTCAAATTGAAACAAAAAATGCTATGGATAAGTAGATAGTATTTTTGGGTTCATAAATTCTTTTGTCTGTCTTCGAACTTTTAAACCTCTAATATAAACATGTATATAAATATTAGTTAAAGTTAAATCGCTTTTTATCCACATATTTATGCAACCACCTACCACACATATGTTTAATATTCCATTCATTAACAGCGAGACGACACTGGTATTGGGTGTAAATTGTAATACAAGAGTTTTGTATCGTTGGCTTGAGATATTGCTCAATTTACCATACATTTTAAGGATGTTATAATTTATGAGGGGAGCTAACGTGTGAGTTTGTGTTTATTTCCATGGACAGACAATAAGAATTAATTTTGTACAATTTTACGTATTCAACTGTTTATTTATCTTATGTGCATGTGTAAAGGAACTAGTTTGTTCTTTAGGAATCCCTTCCCTCGTGTGTTTTTGAATTCATTGCAGACTTGCAGTTCGTGTGATAGTTTTTGTCATGAGGCTTTAGAATCAATCCTTCATAGTTTCACTAGTTACATGCTTTGTGGCAGTTTCAAATTAAATGTTTTGTAGCGGTACACAGAGAGACAATCGAATGAAATTGATACCAACTTTTAGCAGTGTTCCAAGAGACGTGAAAATGTGTTGTCTTGGCTTGATGTGGAGAGAGTCAATCGAACGAAATTAATAGCACCATTTAGCAGTGCTCCACAAGATGTGAAAATGTGTTGTCCAGGCGTGACGCGCTTTCATAACATCCTACATAATGGCGAGGTATTGAAAAGGTGGTCAACTCCTCTTTGAACCGTTTTATGTGGGTCTAAGCGTCAAAAGGCATACCAACTTTCTTGGAGTCATTTTTTAAACCTCAGACTGTGCGCCTAGGCACTAAATTAGTGTATCTTGGACTTATTTTACCCCAAAAATGTTTTTGTGCTTTTAATTTTCAATTGTCTAGTTTTTGAAATTTTGAAAATTGTTTAGTTGTAAAATTATTAAGTAACTATAGTATATGTGATTTTAATTGCTTGGCTCCTTTATTTTATTTATTTAATAGCTATAAAACAACTAAAAATAAGAAAATATCTTTTTTTTTTTTAATGCATAGAACTAGGCACCATTAGGCTTGTAAAGCTTGAGACTCGACTTCATTGCCTTGCCACGCCTTGTGCTAGTTAGAACACTACCATTTAGTAAGACTGAAAAGTTGATAATAAAATATGCAACTTAGTGGGAGAGGCAAAGTAAGAGTTTGCTTGTTCTTTGTACATAAACCCTTATGAGAATTCAGGACTATCGTTTTAATCATGACACTTATCCTGTAAGAAAAGAAAGAAAAAAAAAAGTCTTCATCTTCATCAAAAATGATAAAATGAAATTTCTTTTTTATTTGTTCTCCTTTTAAAATCAATTGTTTTTATCAGCTTATCGTCGAACCAATATTTCTCATACCTTTTACGGGTTATTTACAAAATATTTGAATTGGTTTCGTTGTCAAAACTAGTTTCACGTCACAGTTATGATAAAAAGTTGAGAATTAACTTTTCTTTTTAAATAATATTTAGAGATCAACTTGTTACCCTAACAATAAATTTTATTTATAATGGTGTAACTTTATCTTAATTTTATCAAATAATATTGTTTTATAAAATTCTTTGTTGACCTCTCTTGGAAAACTTCTTTGGAATGCCCACTCAATAGGAAAATGACACGACATAATAATAGAAAGTAATGAAAGAGACGTTAGAGAAATAAATAAAAAACAGAGATAAAGACAGAAATAAAGAAAATGAAAATGAAAAATGAAAATGAAAGGTTTAAATTTAAGAATAATGCTATTCATCTCCACTCGATTGAGCTTTCGTCTATATGATAATTACATGACATTAAATGATATATTCAATTAAATGAATCATATGACTTTTTATTTAAATAAATCTATAATTTAATGCCATATAATTCAGGGGCGGAGTCAGGATTGAGT